>JANJEY010000002.1:42279182-42302457 GCA_024703695.1 Erythroxylum cataractarum | reverse complement strand
CTTTGCAATCTTCGACTTCGACTTGTATTTATAGCCTTCGTCTCCAACTGCTTCTTGATTCTTGTTTCTTGAATCTTGTTTCTTTAACAGAAACGGTTAATCAGTTGAGTTCTGTAACTAACCCGAACTGACTCTTGCGTCTGCTTCTCAATTCGCGTCTTTGTCTGTTTTACTACTGTGTCTTCGTCTGCGTCTGTATTTCTCATTTCGTCTATGTTTTAAATGTGTGTCTGCGTCTGCTTTATTGTACGTCTGCGCTGCTTCGTCTGTGTTGCTTCGTCTGTGTTTATTTTGTATCTGCGTCTGTTTATTTCTTCTGCGTTCTTCGTCTACGTCTTATTGTGCGTCTGCGTCTGTATTTGTGTTTCTTCGTCTGTATTACTTCATCTGCTTTGCTTCTTCTGTATTGCTTGCGTTTGTTCTTTCAATTTGAGTCTGTGTCTGCGTCTTCATCTTATTTCTATTCGTCTGCGTCTTTGTCGCTTCGTCTGCTTTTGTTTTTCTTTTATTTTGCTCTTTGTTATACATCAAAATTATATCTTAAGTAAAGTCATTTTGACTTAACATCTTGGATGAGAAGTATTCATAGTGTATTATCTACTACTAGACCTTGTGTGAAAAAAATCATCCAAAGTTCCAAATTGGAACAGTGTGGTCTCAAATCTACAACTGCAGAACAATATGTAAAGCTTGAAATCCCTAAGAAACTGATCGCCTTATAGAGAGAGCACAATTATACACATCTACATGTTAGAGCTATACGACTTATTCTTACATCCATAGAAGAAAAGATATTCTTGCAACAGCCAGTATATCCCTTTTTGACACTACCTACACAACGTACCAAAATGCTCTTACGGGTACCTTGCTGACTACACTCAACAATGAAAGTGTCATATTAATCATAACACCTGATTTTAACATCATGTTGGATGATCCAACTTTGTCTGAATGACTATAAGTTCAGATCCAGATCACTGGAGCAAATCAAGATGCTACAACCTTTATGCTACTCTACATCACCATATGATCTATCGTCTATAGATAATGCTTTGGACTTAAACTTTCCAAATTCTACTTCATATGTTCTTACCATGGTTGTTGATCGATCTAATGATTAGGCTACTATCGTTCAGATCCTGAAGCAGTCACCTTCACAAGAGCTTGAAAAGTTGATTCTAATATAATAGATTACCAACTATCAAAAGGCATTCTATGTGCCTCATCGACACTCTTTTTATACAACAACTCCTTCGATTATGAAGACACTGAGAGATGGCTTAATCAAATCCATCTATGCAAGGTCCAACGATGACACATCTGGTCCTTCAACATCAGAAGCAATCCTGATGATCCAGCCCATTGAACATCTAGATCTATCATCTAGGGCAACAAGCCTTAAGATATGGCCTGTATACTCTCATACAGAAGGTAAAGATGATCCTCCTGTTCATTACTTTAAATCTAATGGAGATCTAGTCTATATCAGTCATCATTGTGGCACTTTGTATGGGATGTCCACCCATCCATGTGTGAACCATATTGTGAGATTTGTCTCAATCCTGAGTCAGATAGTGATGATGATGATCCAAGTTATCAAAGGAGAAGCAAGAAGAAAATGCCTAGAGCTCGATGCTAACCTTCTCAACGATATCATCCTCTTGATGATGATTCAGACCAAGACGATCCAAATGGTCTATTTGATGATAGAGAAATCCATACCCAGGTTTCTTAGAGAGATGCTCAGGTCATCTACATGCAGATCTACCGATGAATCTAGTAGATCTAAGCTAACAATTCCTATTCTGACTCTTACTCCTATGCCCTGTATGATGGCGGGGCCATATGAGGATGATTTTCCTCAATTGTCTAGGAGTACTGATGAAATATAGCTGGTTGTCTACAACCCTTATATTATAGCGTCAGGAATTATTTCACAAAGAACACTTGCATCAAATCCATCTGATGAAGTTCTTAACTAGAAAACATCTAACACAATAGCACATAATAAAGTTCTAAGAAGGATTGATTCTAAGCTAGATGGAATTAGTCAACAAAACATTGCTACTCATAAGAAAGTCGATTTTATTTCAAAACAAATACAAATGATGTATCGGTCTTATAAAGCTCAAATTCAGCATCTTGATGTTAAACTTCGACAATACATCTCTACCCATTATATAGGACCAGACTTTTACTTTAAAATTTGAAAGATACAAGAGATACAAGGAATTGTTTAACAAATGGCTCAATCTAAGCAGATATATGGCTCATCCTCTTCGTATTTTTTGAATATTCAGCCATCATATCCATCTCCTATGTATCAGAAGTATCCAGACGAAACTAACTATTCAAAGGTATTTAAATTCAATTATCCTTTGATTAGACAGTATACACATCCTCAAACAACTCATGAGAAGCCTCGATGATCAAAGCCAAAGTCTAAATTTGATTGTATACCTAAGTCTTAAGTTTTTGAGTCTTCAAATGTTCTAGAAGCGTCATCTTCTTATATACCTTTTGAACCAATTGAATAGTGGAGGAAGCCGTTACAGATTCATATGCCTCTGATGTCTCTACCACCAGTACAACCTTCCACCTCATTTCTTGGGAATGATAAAGCTAAACAGACAGAGTACATAACTACTCTAGCCTTTAAACCTCTTGCAGAAGATGTGAGTTCTCAACCAGATAATATAGAAGCTAGTTCTGATGCAGCTATACAAACAACTGAAATTTTTGCAATACCATCTGATTGTTCATCTGGACAATAACTACCAGAGTCATCATATGGACTAGTTTCTTCACCATCGACTGATTCATCAGCAAACTTTGCTGACCTATCATAACTATCCAATGTTCTGATGACTATGACTTAATATACTGAAGTTGAACCAGAAATCAGTGAAGCTGAATCCACAGGTACTGAACCTTTCAGACCTAAACCAGCACCTTAAGTAACTCATAAGGCTATGCAAATGAATACCAATCCTACTTCAGGTCCTTGGTTTACATTCAATGATCCTCCACTTAAGAAATGGAGGGATCAAATACATGAATTCGGTGCATGGATTGATTTACAAATGACCAGACCTAATCATCCTCTTCAGGATATTTTGTTTGAATTCAAATCCCGTTTCATTGGTACTTTGTGAGAATGGTGGCAAAGTATTAATTAGTATTAACACCTTCAGTATATACAAGTATCTACAGCTAGAGCAGTACTTGGCATATTCACAAAGAATTTATTGGTGATTTCCAGTTGATTGATAAGCAAATCCATCAAGAGTATTTCGCGATGAAATGTTATTCTCTTAATAAGTGTGATATACAAAAGCATTACAAAAGCATGGTGGACAAGTATTATCTCTTGAATGGATGGAATGATGTTAACTTGCGTTATAGTTTTATATCATCCCTTCTAAATGAAATACAACTAGAAATTTAACGTACCATAGTTTCTCTATAATGAGACAAGTCAACAACATCTCTTGGAGAAATCTATCAGCTTGCTTTAGCATCTATTGACAAACTATGTGATCAGCATACTTTGCTCAAGAATATCCTTAAAGGAGGTCCAGTTCTCAAACAGGCTTATAAGAAACCTTATCTTCAGATAAAATGCAAAGATAAAAAGATTTGTGAGTGCCATTGCAAGAAGAAAGCTCATTCTTCTCAAGTATACCAAAGGAGAACATTCCACAGGAAGAAGGAAAGGCAGAAGCCTTGGAAGCAAACCTTCAAAAAGAAGAACATAAGCAAAAAGCGAGGTCTTCAAGAAATCCTAACATTGAAATAAGCATCGAAGTTTTATCTGTGGAAACCCATATCACTTTGCAAATAAGTGTCCTCAAGCAACGAAGGAAGACGTCAAGTTTTTTAATAAACTTGAAACTCTATTGCCTATTCATCCTCGAAGCAACATTGAAGAATTACTTGAGGAGCAGTCTCATGATGATATTGACGCACAGTTTGTTGTCTCTATGTCTACTAATGAAGAAGAATCATCAAGCTCATCTACCTCTACTGATGATGATTCGTTATACATGTTACAACAGACATGTATAAAGATAGATCGTGCACTAGTACAATGACCTTATGTCCAAATCCATATCCTTCAACAGGATAAATATGACATACCCATTAAAGCCATCGGGTTTATGGATACTGGCTCCAATTGTACAATCATGAAGCCCAATATATTATCATCGGAAGCATGGACTTCTCATGAAGAGTATTTTACTACTGCTAATGGTAACTCATTCAAAATTAGGTTGATAACAAGAAATCAAATTCACATTTGCTTCTTTCCTTAGTATATAGTTTGGACTAAAGTACTTGGAAGCAATCTACCAGACCCAGATATCCTGATTGGAATGGATACATACAGTAATGCCCAACCTTTACAAATCCTACGCACAGGCCTTAGGTATCGAAACCTTTTTAATCCATACACTGATATAAAAAATGTGTTTGAACAGACATAGGTTCCTGCACATTACACTAGATTTTGAGATAAACTGTTGGAATATTGTCCAGATTCCCACGCACAATTTACTCACCCATATCCTCTGTGAAAAAATGTTAATTTTTTCATAAGTCTCCCTTTCAAGAAAAATGAGGATATTAATTCTACAAAAGCCACACATCCAGGGATGAACCCTGATGACTTGAAGCTTGCACAAGATGACTGTGCAATACTGCTGCAGCAAGGATTGATTGAGCCCACAAAGTTGGATTGGGCTTGTTAAGCGTTTTATGTCAATAAACATTCAAAACAAAAACGTGGAAATAAACATCTAGTGATATACTACAAACCTCTGAATGCTTTCTTGCAGGATGACAAGTTTTCTTTACCTAAAATCAATACACAAGTACTATTTCTCAAGGAAGCTATTATATTCTCAAAGTTTGATCTTAAAGCAGGTTTTTGGCAATTGGGTATTCACCCTGAAGAATGTTATAAAACTGCATTCTGCATTCCTAATGCTCAGTACCAATGGACTGTGATGCCATTTAGACTTAAAGTTGCACCATCACTGTTTCAAAAGTACGTTACAAAAACCTACGAGCCTATCCTCAACAGTGCCTTAATATATATCGATGACATTCTACTATTCTCAATGACCCACGAGGAACACCAGACACTTCTGAAAAGATTTTTGAATCTTACACAACAGTATGAGATTATACTTTCGGCCTCGAAAAGTACTATTGGAACAATAGAAATAGAATTTCTAGGTATGCAATTTAAGGATGGATTCTACTAGCCAGGTCCACATATTGCAGAAGAATTATTGCAATTTTCAGATGAACATCTCACTCTGAAACAAATTCAGCAATTCCTTGGAATTGAAAATTATATCAAAGATTTCATACTACATGTGGCAAACTATACATCTTGCTTATCTAAACTTTTACGAAAGAATCCACCACAATGGGGAAAAGAACAAACTGCAGCTGTCAAGTATCTTAAGCATGTTTGTTGAGATCCTCCTCCATTAAAGATTCCTGATCAAGGACAACGTGTCCTCTAAACAGATGGTAGCAACACACTGGGGGTGTTGTACTTCTAAAGGAAATCAATGACTAACGCTATTATTGTGGAAATGCTAGTGGATCTTTCTGTCCATCTGAATGTCACTATCATATCTCGTACAAGGAGATTCTTGCTGTGAAAAGGGGTATCAAAATGTTTACTATCCACCTCACTCCTTATCATTTCGTTATTGAAATAGATAACACCTCTTTCCCTAAGATGCTTGAACAAGCTGGGAAAAAGATTCTCAACAGTCGACTTTTACACTGGCAATAGTGGTTCTCTTCTTATAAATTCAGTGTCCGACATCTAAAAGTTCATAAGAACATCCTTGCAAATTATCTTTCTCGACCTTCAAAGCCACTCCTCTTTATTTCTTCTACACTTAAACCTCCTATTCCTCTCTTTTGGCTAATGGAGTTTCCTCATTTTGCTAGATATAAAAAAGATTTTCCTCTATGGTTTTCTCGCCAACATTATATAGTTGAAACTCTTTCTCCAATTCTCTACCAAAGTGTGTTTTATTATATGCATCTAACTCTTCTCAACCATGACATCATTGCTAAGCCTAGTCATTTTGACATGCTCACTCCTTACAAATTCATCTATCATATTTATGATTTTCTTGATGAGTCTACACTTTGGCATCTTTGGTCTTTAGCTGCTTTGTCTAGACTCTGGCATCTTT
The DNA here is from genome assembly GCA_024703695.1 of Erythroxylum cataractarum. Taxonomy (NCBI): domain Eukaryota; kingdom Viridiplantae; phylum Streptophyta; class Magnoliopsida; order Malpighiales; family Erythroxylaceae; genus Erythroxylum; species Erythroxylum cataractarum. The sequence goes on along the minus strand of JANJEY010000002.1, from coordinate 42,296,230 downwards.
GGTCTTTAGCTGCTTTGTTTACTTATGCAATAGCCTTGTCTCCTCTTCATGTGTATCACCATTTGTTCGATCTAACCAATTCTGGTTCTCTTTTATGGACATTTCTCGAATGGTTTCAACCTCTAGCAAAATGACGCATTGATATGTCTCTGGAATTAACTCGCCATCATCTTTGGGATGCAACATTAGAGAACAAAAATGTTTATCTATTTGTTGCATCGCCCCTATTGTATGATTGATACTAATATGTTATGCACCATCAGCCATATTCAGTATTAGCGTACTTATGTTGATTGGCCAAATGAAGAAGATACTGCCACAGAAGAACTTTATGCACTTCTTGACCAATACAACCAACATCCACAGACAGATATTTCTCCTCTTTGTACGTCATAAGGACTATATTTCGGAGAAACAGAAGACATCCTCTTATAACTCCACCTATGAGTGAATGGACATCTATTCATGATAACTGTATCCACAATCGTGGAGGTACTTTCCCATGTCCAACTTATAGGCCTACTATGGAATCAAGCCCCCAGCCAGAGGAATTCGGCCCAACAGGTACCTCTGCTTCTGGTCCATGGCTTTCTGAATGTAATACCAACATCCATGAGCTCACTGAACAAATTGATCGAGAAATGGAGTTGACTGACGATGAAGATGACCTTACTTTACACCTATAAAGTAAGCACAACTTTTGAGACAACTACTGATATGATAAAAGATGGACCTGCATATCACCATCAACACTGTTAAAGATTCCATCTTATCATCTTCTTGTTCACCTTTAGACTTTTCTGAAAGTAGTACTGTCTACTTTAAGACTTTTGTAAAAATAGATTCCTTTTTGATAAGGTTAGGTGAATTATTAGGTTACTTTTCTTAAAGTGTAATCATTTTGTCTATAGGTAGTTTTACTTTTCAGACCCTTGCTTGGCTTATAAAAGCAGGACTTTGCCTTTGTTATAAATACGCAAAAAAATGAATGCAAAAATTTAGAATTGAAAATGAAGAAGTTAGTTTTCTTCTAACTCCCTTCTCATTTATGAAAACGTTAAACCCTGAAATCATGTTTCCTCAGTGCCTAAGATGTAAGATGATTATACTCTACACTCGACTTTGGTTAGTTGATGATGTCAACCAGATGTGGTTGTTTAGAGTGGTATTAATCATATGGTTAACTAGAGTGTTGTCTTAGTTTCCTTGTGTGCCCTTTGGGGTTCCTAAGTGTATTACATAATACTATAACAAACTCCTATAATTACTTAATCAATCCATAGCAAATTTCTCCTATGCTTATTCAGTCTATCAGATTCCTATAATTACTATTTGTGCAATTAAGTTTCCGAAAATTAGGGCAGAACTTATTTTATGAATAAACTATTGACTTTTATGTAAAAATCTTTAATAAATTCCATTGTATCCTATAGGCTACTCGTGCAATTAAAAACTATCAGAATAGTTTGGTAGGATTTACTATAAGCTCATCAATGAAGAGTGCGTCGTACAACAGTGACATTGCGGTTGTATTGTACGATGATTATAGGACCATTGTCAAGTCAATTGTGCAGGATGTTTACTTGTCTAAGCATTTGGTAATCAAAAAGTTAAATTTAGGCATTAAAACTAAGCTGTGTTCTCAATTTCAATGGGAAGGGCTTAATTCTCCCTTTGGACCTCATGCAATGATCCTCAAAGAAGCATCGTCGTCGTCGTCGTCGTCATCAGAATAACCAAGTTCTATTCATTTGGTATTGAAAGCTTCGATAATTCAGGAACTTTTAAGCCACAATCTCTCTCTCTATTTTTGCGCGTATCCTGTTTCGTGTACGGTGTATGCAATTATATTTGCGTATGTAAATGGAGATGGCAGCAGCTTCTTTATTACAGCCTGGATGCGCTTATTCTGGTAGATTCAGTAATAATGTTAACAACACCAACAGCAATGTGAGGAATGGAGCTTCTTTAAGTTCCACCTCGTCTTCATCTTCATGTTCTTGTTCTTTCTCACAGGAATTCCATTTTTCTCCTGGTAATCATCTTTTTTCCTTGTCGCACTAAATGGAAACTCCTTTTTGTTTGTTGGGAGAAAGGTTGTGATTTGAGGAAGATTGGATTTTCGATAGGTTGTTTTAGATTTTTTAAAAAAATTATATTGTAGCAATAAATTGTGAATCGCTTGGTTAAATGAACGCATGTTTGGTTTTGGAGTCCATATAAGAGGTAGACTGATAATTGGGTGTAGTGAGAGGATACGTGAAGATTTTTGGAGCAAGTGAAATCTTTCGGATCATTTAAGAACTTTACATTTGGAAGCAAGTTGAAATTCTTGAAATTGAATTCGGTTTCGGTCAGTGGGAGTCAGCTAGCTTAGCTTGAAACTTCCTAGGACATTTTACGAGAGTTGCCATTTAATCCTTCACAATCTTGGAATTTGGCATTCAAGTTCCCTGATCTACACAAAACTTGCATAACAATATCTAAAAATGGCCATCTCACTGGTGCACTGAAATGTCCTTCTCTATTATGCTGACAGATCAATGTCACCCTCAATTCTTAAAAGAGGGCATGGTGGAGGTCAATGAACTTGTTTTATCACTGTTGAAGTTCATGAATTCATTGAGGGTTTCTACCCCACTTAAGCAGCCTGCACCAGTAGTGTTCATGCTACTGCATCCATATTACCATTAGTTTTGAGTGTTAAAAGATTCATCTTTTATAATTTATCCACGCCCACTTTGCTACCAACAGTTTTTCCTAACATGCCCTTTTGCACACCTTGGTCATTGTTTGTAATGAATGCATTTCTAACAATTTTGGTTACTTTTTGCATTGTTTTTGAATTGTGTACATCATTCATTGATATACCAACAAATGAGATGCTTTGAATTTTTTCTGAAGTATATGAACTTGTGCATTACATGCTGTCAACTTTAATTTTAGGACAAATGATTATATTTTTGCAGGTTCAAATAGCATTTGCAAACATCAAACCCCTAGAGCTCAAGCTATGAATACAGCTACTCGAGGAAATCTTGCATCATCCAGTGGTTCTTTGAGTGGCAATGAACCTGATCATCTCCTTGTTCTTGTTCACGGCATCTTGGCTAGGTAGAATATATACTGCTTGATTGTATTTCTACTTCTCTTTTATGCTTACACATTAAATAAATAATATAGTCAAGACCAGGAAGGGAAATGAGTATGGTTAATATTTTACCATTTCACATAGGCAATGCACATTCTTTCCTGAGGCTGGTTGTTCCATAACCCGTCGATTTGTTCCATGATGTGTCGGATATATGTCTTCTGTTTCACGTCAAGTTCTTGTTTGATTCATTCCTTTTACTTCATTGAATTAGATATCTATGGCCTTTTGGCTTCAAATGAAGGACAATGGTGTTGGAGAACATTACAGCTCATAGATATCATATCCACTGCATTAGCTTCTCTACAAATTATTGCAAGTTGTGCTGCTCTTGGACAGATGCATAACGAGCATTTAAATCCTATTTGGTTCTGATTCTTCCTTAAGAATAGTCATTGCTTGATCACTTGCAACCATTTTTAATGACTGATGGATGTACATCTTGTGTTATTTTATACATACTAAGCTACGGCAGTTTGATATATAATGCACCAAAATTGAACTTCCGGCTACACTATAATCCATTTCTGGGGTTTGTTCAACATGTTTTAGGCTTTAGAAAAAATCGGAGGAACAAATAAGTGCTGCACTCTCAATGAAAATGATTTATAGATTAACTAATGGCTTGTTGCTGGTGGTTTCTGTTTGAGATTTTATCCAAAATTGGGGTTTATTTGACTAGTGCTCTAAAAAATGCAGCCCCAGTGACTGGACATATGTACAAGCAGAGTTGAAAAGGCGTCTTGGAAGAAACTTTCTAATATATGGTATTTTTTATTCAACCTAGATAATTTACTACATTTCGTATGATTCTTACTGATAAATTTTAGGAGTTCAATATTCGCAAAGTTAAAATTGTTTTGTTATTTGGTACGCCCTGTTGATGTGACTGTGATTAAAATAAAATATCAAACAGATTATGATAATTGCGACATCTTCCATGTGCAATAAAAAGAGGGGCTACTGGTTGAGAAAAATTAGATGCATTTCATGGAACAACAATGATATTACTTAAAACAAATTACTGGTCTTTGTTAAGTAGTAAGGATTGCTTGGCAAGAAAGGGCCTTGATCTAATCATTGTGAACAACCATGAATAGGATAAGTAAAAATGGAAGTGAATCCCTGTCAAACAAAATAATTCTATTCTGTTTTCTTTAATAGGTTCCAAGGAAATATGTACAGAAAAATTCCCTAGAATATATCCTAGGATATATATAAATATACAACTAACTAATGAAATAACTTATCTCATAAAATCTTCATAAATACTACACTCCCCCTCAAGTTGATGGATCTTTCATTCACAACTTGCCAATAGTCTTCTAAGGCTGTCCTGGACAATCCTTTTGTCAAAAGATTCCTAGAATATATCATAGAAATTAGGGATATATACAATCATACAATTAATTCTAGGATATACATAAATATACAACCAATCACATAACTTACCCATTAAAACTGACAATTCCAATTTTTGTCATATTAACTGAAAAAGGGTTATGGTTATAGCAATTTTAACATTTAGATTTTTGCAGCAAGTTCATCCAATAGCTACACTAAAACCTTCTCTGGGATTGATGGCGCTGGGAAGCGACTAGCAGAAGAAGTGAGTATTGAAATCTTTGGCATCATATGCATGCAGATTTCTCCTTTGGGCATCTAACATGGCTTATGGATTTATTGAGGTTGGGACATTTTATGATCATCGACTTTCCTACTAATTATTCTTCTAACAAATTTATAAATAGGTCATGCAAGTTGTGCGGAAGACAAAGAGCTTGAAGAAGATTTCCTTTTTAGCCCATTCTTTGGGTGGCTTGTTTGCAAGATATGCTATTGCTGTCCTTTATAAACAGCATGCCCCAAGTTCTAGCAAACACGACGATTATAACAATTTAAAGCGGCAAGGTCTACAAGATGCTTCTTTTACCCAAGGTACGATTGTTGGGTTGGAGCCAATCAATTTTATTACCTTGGCAACCCCACATCTTGGAGTTAGAGGAAGAAAGCAGGTTTGTTTTGCACGGTATTTCCTTGTTTGCATATTTTTGGCCCTTGATGATTCAGTATTACATAATATGCATTCCTTTTACTTGAAGAATATGTATTCCTTTGTCTTATCTGCCAAGAATTGCACATCATTCTCATTTTCTTTTCAGACTGGTTCTTAGGGTTGATATTTGTTTATTCATTGGATAGTGAAATACAGGCCTTGATTTCACCATTTTTGTGATCTGTGTAGACTCTAATTTAAATTACCAGAGATATTGCACCTAAGTGATAAAATGCCTAAGGTGGACTAACAGTATGGTAATAAGTAGCGCATAAAAAGGAAACAATAAAACTGTCCTCCTTGTGGATTTTAAAGTGAAAATGCCCATGAAAAATGTTTCAAAAACAGTAAGTTGTGGTCATTGCTTGCCATGCCATTCTATTGTTATAGACGCATTCTGGAGCAAGCGTTATGGAAGAAGACATAATAGGCAGGTGGAGCAAGGGAGGTCAAGCTTAAAAGGGAAAAGAGGATGATAGGGGGAAAAAATCAAAACGAGGATGAAAAACTCAAGGCTCTAATCAAGAGCCCATAAATTAAGGAAGCAATAAAGATGATATGAACTAATTATGTTGTAGAATTATTCTACAAAATATTTTAAAATGCTATTATGATTATGTCTTTTATTTCCTATTCAGGTTTTATAATAGAGGGATTACAATCCCTATTATTATGTACCACTATAAATAGTAGTCTATTCTTGTTATTTAAACAGTTGAACATAATGAAAGAAGGAAGGAGAGAAGTTTATCAACTTGATATAGGCAACTCTCTATTCCTTTGGGGTCCAAGGTAGGTAGCCCCCTTTAATGACCTCCAACTTTCCACCACTCTTTTCACCATAAATTCCTATGGAAAATCAAACAAAATCATCCCATGACTAGATTCCAGTCTAAGGCTTGCAACTTCCTGGTATCGGAGCCTGGAGTCACGGCAGGTTCAAACAATCAGATAAACCAAATATTGGAGATGATGATGCATATGTTGGAGGTACTTAAGAGTTGCGCATCAGGCAGCACTTGCTGGCCTCGCAGCTACAGTTGGCAGTATGTACCAAACTCAAGAAGGCTTGGCAAGCTAGAGATGCAAACAGGAAACCAGCAGCAGCAAGGTACCAGTGCCTGCATGACCAAAATCTGCATTGGGGGAATGTTCAGGCACCCCAACTTTCAATTCTGCTCAAGCCTTGGGTGCCTAGCAGGGATGAATATTCTACCTAGGTGGCTGTCAATAGTGTTTTTGGTGTGATAAAGAACATTACTTATCGATTGGAAGAAGAAAAAGATGATAAGACCGATAACAAATATGAAAGAAAGGTTGAGGACAAAGCAGTTGACTTTCCACCCAAGAAACAGGACAGTAGTGTGTTGCTGCCAACAACAGTGAACACAATAGTAAAAATGACTTATAGATGAAGTCTAATACATTGCAACTCTCCCTGTCTGTGAGCAGCATGAGAATAGTACTAACTTATCTTGGGTTGCTTCTAAGGGCTGGCTAGAAGAACTGATGTAAACTCTAGTTTGTTTAATGCAGATAATATTGATGTGTCAGGCATTACTGCTAATAAGGAAAAAGCATGACCAATTAGTTGGACACAACTTTTCAACTGATTATAATAGTAGGAATATTAGTAATATTTCATTATGTGTACATGCATTCACACATGGTGATCATATATATGACGGATACTTAGGTAGATATCTCCTTTTTAATATGACCATGATTAACTATTGGAATTAGATACAACAGCTGTTTTATCACTTGGCTATTTCCTAGAAGAAGGTCGACTGAAGCTCTTGAAGCAACTAGGAAGCTTTGAGGGACCTAAGGGAAATGCTACAAATAGTAATTGGGATTGTGAAAAAGTTTATGGTCATTCTTTTGCAAAATTGAACGATTCAGACAACGTTACCAAACCTCCATTTGTGATATTAAATACTAAAAAATTACATGGGCCTATAGGAGAACATAATACAGGGGAAACTTTTGATCAAGATCTGCAATATGATGATGATAGACTGGAAGAGCTGATGCAAATAGTGGAAAGTGTTATTGTGGATGCTTTGAGGTTGAAACAAATTGTAAGCTAAGGGGTCGTTCAGTTCTATTTCTGTTTTTCTGTTATAGTTTTCGGTTTTCAGTTTTCATTTTTAGTTTTTAGTTTATGTTTTTCTTGGGTTGTTAATATTAATGTAGTTATATTTTTTTACTAATAATAATTATATATTAGATAAAACTTAAAGATAAATTATTTTTAATCAAATAAATTTATTTAATCTCTTATGTAATATTTATTTTAATATTATGTTATTTTAATAAAATAAATAATTTGAAAATTGAAAATTTATTTAAAAATTAATATTTATTTGAAATATATTTTAATTATTAAACCAAATTTTATTTGAATATTTAAATATTTTAAATTTAATTATATTTTTAATAATTATTATTAAAATTTAATTACATATAATTTAATTATAAAAATTAAATAATTCATAATTTTTATTGATAATTAAATTTAATTTATTAAATATATAATGTTGAATTAAATTATTCATAATTTTATTAAAATTTAAATAATTAAATGATAGTAAATTAGATTATGAAAAATAGAGAAACAGGAAACAAAAACCACTTTTTATGATTTTCTTAATTTTTGAAAACTGGAAGAACTAAAATAAAAAACAAAAACAAAAAACTCAAACAAACAGGTTTTTTTACTGAATTTAAAAATAAAAACAGAAAACCAAAATTAAAAATAGAGACAAACACCCTGTAAGTATAGCTGCCATGGCAGAAATGAAACCCAATCTTGATAAAGATCTAGAGGAAGTAGCAACTGTTGTGTCATGGGCTATAATAGATGGAAAAGGTCACGGTTGGCCTTTGGATGGTAAACATTTTAGCATGAGTTGCGGTTGAAAAAAATTGGTACTCTGGAGAGTATAGTGAGGGTCATTTGATCAGCTGTCTTGGGCATAAGTTATCTGAGAAGATTCCTACTAGTTGGTGTCATAAGAACTAGCTTAGTTGCATTGCGAAATTTTGTTGTTGCAGCTACATGGCTTGATAATAGCATAAAATCTGTTGCTATTGAAAATTTCGGTGAAGAAACTAATGAAAAGTTTAGTGCAAGGGATATTAAGCGAAAGCTTGTCAGTAGAATTGATTCATGACATAATGCATGTGGGTCTATTAAGGATAAGATTGCGTACTATTGGACCTCCTTAGACTCCGTATTTTAGCGGAACTTCTATCGGGTGATATTGTAACTGATCATTTTACCAGGTTTAATACTATAAGAGTCCGAGATAGAGAAGAATCTGAGTTGAGGATAAAAATAGTGATAAAGAGTTATGGGTGGTGGTGTTATGGCTGCTTTGGGAGCATCTCTTTTACTAGTGCAACAAGAAGGTCAATACAATGAAAAGGAAATTATGGAAATTTCATCTAGGCCCTTCAAGCAGATAGCAAATCCTCAGAAGTTGATTAACAAGGTAAATCAGCATATTTTTCATCTTCATGGTCTCCCTGAGTGCATTGCTAATGATTATAATCCTATATTTACAAGTAAATTCTAGTCAGATTTATTTTGGTTTGTAGGGAATCACACGAAAGCGTGAGTTCATTGGGTTCCATAAGCTGAATACTGTTGTGATATAGCCTATGATATTACACATTTCATTTCAAATGGTTTATGGGAGGGATCGTTCTCTCCTTTCTTACACTAAGGATACATCAAAGTTGGCAGTAGTGGGGAATGCCTTACAATAGTGTGACCAAATATTAACTGAGGTTCACAATCGACTTCACTAGGCCTAAGCTCGAATGAAGAGGCAATGCGATAGGGCTCATAGGGAGGCATCCTTCAATCTTAGTCAGTGGGTTTTGTTGAGGCTACACCAACAATTCTCTCTGGCAAGTCATCGGCAACATAAACTGACACAACTTATCAATTGGCCGTATAGGATTTTGTGTCACATGCTGCACAAACATTTCTCTTTGGCAAGTCATCTCGGAATCATAAACTGACACAACCATTTTATTGACCCTATAGGATTTAGTGCCACATTGGGCAGGTCGCCTATCAACTGGAGCTCCTTCCCTACAATCGCATATATGATGTCTTCCATGTTTCTCTCCTCAATTTGTGAGCCACCTTTTGCAATACTGTCACTGCCCTAAAGAAAGAACATGTGAAGCCTACTCCTCTCCACATTCTCTATTCTCGACTCAACTGTGATATCAGCCTTAGAAACTTTGGTTCAATGGTATGGTATGCTACCTGTTGAGGCCACTTGGGAACTTTTGGATGGATTTTGCCAACTCTATCCCGAATTTGAACTTGAGGACAAGCTGGTGCTTGAGGAATGGAACTGGTGCTTGAGGAATGAAGTGATAGTATGGACACATCCTCAGGCAAGCATTATGGAAGAAGACATAATAGTAGGCAATTGGAATCATGGGTGCTCAAGCTGAAAGGGGAAAGTAGGATGATATGGCAAAACAAAATCAAGAAAAGGATGACAAGAATCAAGGCTATAATGAAGATGATATTAGCTAATTATGTGGTAGAATTATTTTACAAAATATTCTAAAATTATAATACGATTGTATCTTTTATTTCCTAGTTAAAGTCCTATAATAAAGGGCCCTTCTATGAGCTCCACCCTTCTTTCACTGTGAGTGTCATTCTTTATAACTATTAACTATCAACTATGGCGAAGTCTCATAGCCATCGCCTTCTTTGGTATCTGCTAATTAATAATTATTTTAAATCTCAGCTTCCGTTTCTCTTGGGCATATCCTTTTTAGAGAAACTGGCTCCACCTTTAGCTCCCTTTTTTGTGGGCCAAACAGGCAGTCAACTGTTTTTGACAGATGGTCAACCAAACAAACCGCCACTTCTTCTTAGAATGACTTCAGATTGTGAAGATGGACAGTTTATGTAAGTACGCCACATTTGCTCCAATTATTTAATGAAGCAGCCATAGCTTACTATTAACCACTCTTCTACTAACTTGCAGGTCAGCCCTTGGTGCATTCAGATGTCGCATTGTTTATGCAAATGTTTCTTATGATCGTATCCAACTGCTATCCACATCTTTTGATTGAATGCAACCGTGCATAAACCATATTTGTACAGTGATTTATGTTATCCTGTCAGTAAGCTTCCTTGACATGAGCTAGATATGGTTGGTTGGCGCACGTCATCCATTAGGAGAGAGAAAGAACTTGTGAAGGTGAAAAATGATGTAACTCCCAAACTCTGATTGTTGCTGTTTATATTTCAATGGCTGTATCTATGTCGTGGGATGAAATGCTATTCAATAAACTAGATTGTCCTTCTTGATTTTGACAAATCATTGGACATAAAAATCCCTGATTGATTTACTCAGGCTTCTGGATTCTTTTTTGGAATTGTCATCCATTACTGTACAACCTGATTCTAAGTAAAGCGAGTTGGGTTAATTTACACAGAATCACCTCATACACAATGTTGTATTTAGTGCATTAGCTCTACATCTAACTGCTCTTGTGGCTTATGAAAGCTAGAAATAACAAGTTGCAGAATCTGTGGACATAGTTTCAAATGTGAACATTAATACCCTACTCTGTAATTAGCTATTACATTACATAGTACATAATGTCGACTTTATTTTAACTGACAGACCCCTCAGCGATCCCTGAATGGTTACCAGCATGTTGTAGATGTCGAATATTGTCCACCAGTATCCTCTGAAGGTCCCAAATTTCCTCCAAAAGCTGCCAAGGCAAAGGAGGCAGCGCAAAATGAAGCCGATGCACAAAACACAGTGCAGTATCATGAAATAATGGAAGGTGTGATGGTACCTGGTGATTTCGACTATAATCACATTCAGATTTATGACAAAACGCAATGACTGAATTCCTTTTTGTAACAGAGGAAATGATACAGGGCTTGCAACAATTAGGATGGAAAAAAGTTGATGTCAGCTTCCACTCGGCATTTTGGCCCTTCTTTGCTCATAATAACATTCATGTGCGACTCAGTTTCTTTGAAATTTCAGTATGTGTGACTATTATTTCTTGATAACTTTTTGTCTTATTGTTCCTTTAGGTAAAAAATGAACGATTTCACAATGCTGGTGCTGGAGTCATCGCACATGTTGCAGACGGTCTAAAGCAGCAGGAGTCTTGCTTATATGTCAATGCTAGCTTGTAGCTTTCTTTACCATAAGCAAGAAACAGAAAATCCTTCATGTTGATCATTCCAACAACTTCATTTAGCAAAGGATGATGTATCTGTTTTCCTACTTGAAAACTTTTTTCTTTTACATTTTAGAGGTCTGTTCCTTGCCACTGTGGTAAGAGGAAGTTAATCCGTCAGCCTGCTTCTTAGCAAAATTTTCAAATAATTGACACAAAATTTGAACATTTGACAACACCGCCCTCCACTATCGAAGATGGAACCAAACATCTATACTTAGCAAATTTTCTTTTCTTATATAACCAAACTGAGATTGCAACGTAAGAACACGAAGTTGAATACATATACAGTTACATTTAAGACAACTATGTTGAACTGTTGGATGCGTCTCTCGAGTGAAGAGATGTGATGGTGTTTCTGCGTTTAAGTTAAATGAAATAAGCATTGCGCTTATGAAGAAAGAAGCAGAATCAACAAAGCAGCAATAACACTTCTCTTACACCTTGTCAATTTTCGGTTATGGATGAAAAGAAAGAAGTGAGTATCCAATGCATTACTTCATTCTTTAATCAAACATAAAGAAGCCATTAAATGAGACTCTTTTCATTTATTTTAAGATGGCTATATGAAAAGACCAATAACTTAAAATGACGTCAATTTTGGTTTTAGTGATGAAAGAAGGAAGATCATCTATCAAATACACCTCTTTCATCTTTAATCAAATGAATGCTAAAAGGTTACATTACATGTCATCATTAAAAGACAACCATTTAACTATTTAATGGTAAGATCATTACTTCATTTAATGATGATAAACTATGATAAATACCATCTTTATTTAACAATTCAATGCTAAATGTGCAGCTACACATTAGCCATAATAAAACTGAAATTCCACCTTCCATTTCTTTAAGAATTTTGTTTTAATTTAATTAATCTAATTACTCAAATTAAACCAAAGTTTAGCCCATTTCTAAATGTTTATTTGGGCTTCTAATTAACCATTAATTAATGCAAGTCCAGCATTCAATCATGGGCTTTAAAACCATCATTTATATTTCTTACTTTGTTTGATAACCTTCCTTGAAGCCAAGTGAATAATCTTATTAAACTTAGATAATTTAAGCTCCAATAAGCCCATAATTAATTTAATCTCATTATAATGAGATTAAATTAATTCTAGCTTATTAACTAAATGTCATTCCACTAAAGACAATTAATTGAGCTCTTGAATTACTAAATATTATTAGAACACATATTTCAAATAAGATGTCAAAATGTAAACCCTATTATGAACTTTATTATAGTCATCTGCACAACAAAGGATAAAATTACCGTTTTACCCTTATATTGGTTTTTTCTTTTCGATCTTTCGTTTTATTCCATATGGTGATTAACACACAAGATCTCATCTTGGTATTAAGATTTGATGGGTAGCTAGTCCATCAAACTTCTGGTGCTAGTTATCACCAATCTTCATAAAGCATCTAGAAGTGATGATATCACTATAAACTCTTTATTTGAATGAATGTTTCATGATACATGTTTCAATTAATAATTTCAATATACAGACGCTAAATTAATACTCTGTAAAAATTTATTTCGATCATATAAAGAATTATCATGAAACATATATGAGTTCACCACTCATTAAGATTGTGGTCTATAATAAGCAAATGTTAAAATGTATGTTTTAAGACTAAAGTAACGACCTACTTTATTCTTAAAAACATATTTGATTCTAGATTCATTTAATAGTGCCATTATCGATAGTCGACTACTGTCATGATATGAAACTAATCATTCCCTCAAAGTAAACTACTTTATTTACATGAAGATAAATCGCAGCACTACAGTCTAAACAATAATCAAGCAACCAACTTGATTATTCAACTGTAAATCAATTATTTTAGATTATAATAATATACATGTTTCTCATACATCTTCATGTATATATATATTATTAACAAAAGAATCTTGGTTCCTTATGACTAGTTATATTATGCTTATATAAATAAAACTAAACTTTTTTGTTTTATTAATAATAAATGTTTTCATTACAAAACTGTAACTAGAAGAAGATTAAGTTACACGTAAATACACATGCTTTCCAGGTACTGTATTTACATAACTCCAACATTGCAAACCTGATCCAACTTGACTTTAGCATCAAACCTACCCTCTTAATATCCAACTAAAAGGAATCTCCTCAATGGTATTTCAATTATTTTGGTCAGTCGAAATGTGTTGACTAGTCAAATTGTAAAGAGTTTATCATTGATTTGATAAGAAGCAAGCTTCCAACTTAAGAAAGTAATTTGTTACATAAGCTATTCAACCTCTTTTGAATCCTCTTAATCAATGCAACACACTCTTAAAATTGAAATCTTTTAGTTAAGATAGACAATCTAAGATGAAAAATTGGAGGTTGCCTAACATGGAGGCCTTATATTGTAACTAATCACTTGGCTAAATGTTGTTCAGTAGTTAAGAATAGCATATGGCTTTTATTTATATTTAAAGACAACCCAGACAGATCTCTAAAAGTGTTAAGAAATGTCATAAGGGTACTTACTGGTAGCTCAAAGTTAGCTTCTTGGCATGAGTAGCTAGGCTTTAGGGCTTTAGAAAGAAAGTAAGTAAGGATTTATCGTTGTCGTTGGAGAACAAAAGTAGGTCATCAATAAAGAATAAATAGAACATTCCAAGTTTCTTATATCTATTGTGGCATTTGAAGCTTGGATATAATCTTATATTGTACTATAATAATCTAGAAACAGCTTCCATGCATAAAATAAAAAGGTAAGGTAATATTGGTCGCCTTATGTAAGCCTTCTATCTCCCTTAAACAAATTTATAGGTTCACCATTCACTAGGACAAAAAATAAACTAGTCCTAACATATAGGATAATCCAATGCATGAACTTTTTTAGGAAGTAAAATATCTTTAGTTGTACAGTAAATTTCTAGCTTATTAAATCATAAGCATTAAATAAATAAAATTTAATAGCATATTTTCTTGGAGAGTATTTCCTATTGTACCTTTTAGACAACTCTTAAGTCAATAAGCCATTGTCTCCATTCAATCTATTTTCCAAAAATGCACCTCAAGCAGTATTTACACGTGGTCTCAAAACTATTTTGATTCTTTTAGCCAATAGTTTAAAGATTATATTGTAAATCAAGTTGCAACAAGAGATGAGGAGATAATTTTTCATAGAATTGGGGTTAGGACTTTTGGACTATGACTTATAAAGGTCTTGCTATTCTCCCTTAACATCTCCCCTTTATAAAAAAAAGGCAAGTATTGCCTCTATCACTATGTTTTGTATCAAAGGTTAAATTTTAGGGAAAAAAACTTCCATTAAACTTGGTTGGACCCAAAGCCATATCAGGGTTCATTGCAAAGACTACTTCTTCTATATATTATACATTGAAAGGTCTATTAAGCATGTTAATTTCCTCATGTAGGAAGTAATTATTGATAAAGAAATTAAGAATTTGTCTAGTAGAGTTACTAAGTGTTAGAGTGCTTAGAGAGTTCTTGAAAAATAGTTATACATATTTGCTTAATTCCTCTTAAGATGAAATGAAATTTCCATTCCCATAGTTAAGAAGAAAATTTTTTGGTATTCCTTCTAACCAGGAAGAATTATGAAGGTAACTTGTGTTTGAGTCTCCACATTTAAGCCAATTTACCGTAAATCTTTATTTAATCAAAGAATTGTGATAAGAAACCACTTTAATGTAAGAATCAAGAACTATTTTTCTCCTTTAATAATAAAAGATCTCCAAGAAAATTTTCAGCTCATCCTGGATTTTCTTCATATGCAACTTTATAGAAATTGCATTCAAATGAATGTTCTTACCTTTACTAAAATTCAATTAAATTACTTCTTCCTTGATAAGATTTAGCTTCTTTATACAGATAAATGACTTATATCCCTTTTGAGCTAACTCTCTCACAATGGTATTAGAGAAACTATCAACTTCAATTTAAAAAATTACTAAATCTGAGCAGGTACTTCCTTTTCCTTCTTGTGAGTAAGTTTTTGCACTATGGTAAGAGAGTGACATGAAATCGATTATTACATTTAGAGATTTAGATTAAAAAAGTATTGAATTTTGAAAGAAAGAAGCTAAAATGAGTTAAAATTAGTATAATGAATCTCGTATCGTACCGGTCAAAAAACGATACAAAATGAGATGTTTCAGTAATGGGTTTAAATACCAGCCTGTACCGACTTGTTTTGCCTAATACTGGTAGGTATTTGAAATATCGAACATATACTAGTCGATGCCAAAAATTTAGAAAAAATAGAGACATTTCTACAAAAAATGAATTTTTTTTTTAAAACCCAAAACTTTTGCAAACCCACCCTAACCTGACTCTACTACCTTCTTCTTCCTTTGTTTATTTTTTCTCTCATACTCTCACTCTCTCTCTTCTTCACCATCATCATCACTTTTTATTATTAATAATATAACATTTAAATTCATATAGTAAATAATAGTTATATTTTTTCTACAAAGAATAATTAAAAATATGTTAAAATGAAATTTACGAGGCCTCATATTTTTGTATTTCTTTTTTAAATTGTTAATATAAATATAATAATATTTTATTATTAATAATGATTACATATTAAGATAAAATATATATTTTATTATTGAAAAGTAAATATTAAGATAGAAATTATATTTTATTATTGATAATAATTATTCTTTTTATTTGGTATTTTGATGTAATTATTATTTATTATATGATAAAATTTTAATATTTTAATTACTTTGTATTGTTCTTAATTTTATATTATGATAAAATAATCTTTTTCATATTAATTGTAGTTATTATTTATATGTTGAATATGTGAAAATTATATTAAGAAAAATAAATGAATTGTTATTTTAAATTTCAATTATTATGATTTTTTTAGGCTCCGTTTGGTTCAGCTTTTGTAGGGTCTAAAAGCACTTTTATTTACAGCAAAAGCTGTTTTAAAGAAAAAGCAAGTGCTTGGTGGAAAATTTTAAAAGTACTTTTACAGTAGAAACAGCTTTTTTAAAAGCCAAAATACAGCTTTTCTAAAAGCTAAAATTTGGAGCTTTTCAAAAAAGCTCAAATTTTAGCTTTTTCGGGTAGATCTTTTTCCGTCACTTACGTATTTATTGAAAGTTTAAAAAGTGTGTCCTGTTTCTTTGGTTTTCTCAGTTTACAAAAATTCAATCTTCTCAAACACGCAGAACTCATCTTCTCGGTTTACATTTGGGGATGCCTGATCTAGATTGAATCGCAAGGATCTCTCTCCCCACCGAACACGAGAGAAGTGTTGATCAATCTGTATACCAAAACCCTAAAGGAGATTCAGGCCGTGTCGGAGGACGAAGGGTATCAGAAGGCGGTGGAGAGTTTCACGAGGCAGAGGCTTAAAGTGTGCCGGGAGGAAGAAGACTGGGAGATGATCGAGAATAAATTGGGTTGCGGGCAGGTCGAGGAGCTCATCGAAGAGGCTCAGGACGAGCTCAAGCTCATTGAGAAAATGATTGAGTGGGATCCTTGGGGTGTTCCCGGTGAAGTTGTAGAAGACAATTCTCCAGTTCCTAAGCATGTTCCTCTTCATCGACCTGGTCCACTCCCGGAAGAGTTT
>JANJEY010000002.1:42137747-42151666 GCA_024703695.1 Erythroxylum cataractarum | reverse complement strand
TTCATTATTTTATTGCTTTATGTGGATGATATGTTGATTGTTGGTAAGAATGTTTCTAGAATCAACAATCTGAAGAAACAACTGGATAAGTCTTTTTCCATAAAAGACTTGAGATCAGCAAAGTAGATTCTTGACATGCAGATTATCAGAGACAAAAGCGCTAAGACACTATGGTTGTCACAAGAGAAGTACAACGATAAAGTACTTTAGAAATTCAAACTGGACAAAGTTTAAGCGGTTAGTTGTGCTCTTAGTAATCATTTTAAATTAAGTTACAGAGAGTGCCCTTTTACAAACGAAGAGAAGGAAGAAATGTCCAGAGTTCCATATGTTTCAACAATTGGAAGTTTGATGTATGTCATGATTTGTACACTGCTAGAAATTGATCATGCAGTTGAAGTTATGAGTCATTTCCTTTCTAATCCTTGAAAGGAACATTGGGTTGCAGTCGAGTGAATTCTCAGGTATTAGGGTCATCCAAAATATGCTTATGTTTTGGAAGAGTAGGACCTGTGTTAACTAGTTACACAGATGTAAATATGGCTAGAGATGTTGGCTCGAGAAAGTCTACATTAGGTTACTTGATTACTTTTGTAGGGGGAGTTGTGATATGACAGTCAAAGTTACAGAAGTGTGTTGTACTTTCTACAACTGAAGTGAAGTTTATTGCAGCAACAAAAGCCTGTAGGGAGTTGCTATGAATGAAGAAGTTCTTTAATGAACTTGATATCAAACAAGAACAGTATCAACTGTTTTGTGACAGTCATAGCACTATTCACCTTGGTAAGAATGTCTCTTTTCACTCACGATCAAACACATTGATGTGAGATATCATTGGATCAGAGATGCGATAGAGACGAAACAATTATGGTTAGAAAAGATCTATACGGATAAAAATAGATCAGACATATTAACTAAGATTATATTAAAAGACAAGTTCGAGCATTGTCGATCAGTAGTAGGCATGATAGAGCCCTCCATGTAATCGGGAGGGGGAGATTTGTTGGAGATGGGTCCCTCTCACATGGAGGGACTCTATGATTCCAAAATTGCAGCACCGAAATTGGTGCCGCATTCCGCAGTTGTTGAAAATAAGCAAAAAGACAGCTCCCTGCTTCAAAAAAGATTACAACAAAACATAGAGAGGAAAACTAGAGCATTGTTTTGCTCTGAAGTTAGGAAATATATTCCTAAAGGGTTGGTAAGTGACAAAATAGTAAGATTAGTATTTTTAAGTTGGGAAACATCTTGTGAGCCACTATTTTGGTTTTATCTCTGTATACCTACTATTTATAATAGTGGAAAAAATATTCTGAGTTTTGTCCGTGGACGTAACTCAAAGTTAAAGGTGAACCACGTTAAATATTCTGTGTCTATTTTACTTATTTTATTTTTTCTTTTCACAAAATACACTTGCTGTGCCCAACAGCTAGATCTTGTCATTATGCATGCCATTGCATTATTTCTCCTCACAGAAGTCACCCATAGTTTCTTGGAAAAAAAAACCTTGTCCATTTTTGATATTTTGGGGTAAACATAAGTGGGCCTCCTTGTATCGATAAATAATGTTTCTATTTCTGTCCTTGGACACATTGTATCGAAGAAAATTTATGGTTAAAACGTACACTGTACTGGGTACTATCATATATATGAATGTAAATGGGGGTAATAATATGTCTAGAGTATCTGTCTGTCTTGTTCCTGGACTTGGTTCCCAAGAAAACTCAACTTGACAACACAGGAGAACATAAAGGATTTGAATAAGAAAGAAGTGAAAAAGACAAAGTGATGAAACATGAGAAAAGCAGCTATATAGTCACATAAAGAGAGCTTATTTTGGGCATCACTTGGTTAGGACGTTTTTACTTTGGTATCAGACTCATAATTAGTCAAGTTGTTTACACTGTTACTGATTCTGCTCCTGTCTAAAAATGGAAGATTTCTTCTCCTAAAATATTTTCATTTCCACAACTTTATAAACTAATTCGATATCAGGTTCAATTGTTTCCTGTGCTAATTTTATCGTATACGGATTCTGTGTGGTCTTCATTAAAATCAAATTCGGCTGCAAACTGATGAACGATGTGACAGTTTGAAGAATTAAGTTTTAATCCTCTCCTTGAAAAGCAACATTCATGACTAGAAGAGAATAGAAGAAGAAATTATTATGTCAAAAAATTCAACTTTAATTCATATGGAATCTTCAATCTATTAAAGGGATGTTTCTAAGCCACGTCTTTGTTCAAAATTTAAAATTCAGTAGACGTTTGAGATGAAAGGATGTCATCACTTAAGCTTTTTAATGTATTAGATAGTTATTATTGAATCTTGTGATTTAATAAGAGTATTAATTACAAGCACCTTCCTCCACTATATTCATATTTAATGGACTGCTTGTCCTTTTTCATGAACAAAGAAAAAAATGTAAGTGAGAGCTGATTAATAATTTGAGAATTAAAAAGTAATTAAACTTCTAAATTGAAGTTTTCCTTTCCAATAACAAAAGCTATTCATATAATGAATGTTGATGAATGATTTACCTTTGAGTTTATTTTTGACTATAATTGAGAAAATACACTACTTTAAGTATGAGTAATTTATATGAAGACACCACCTTACAAGAAAATGGTGGTTAGTTCTCAAGTGATCCATGTCTATTCTCTTGGAACATAGCTAGGCCTACTATTTTTCTTTTGGATTTGGAATCTCTTTGGCTGAAATGCATATCGTTGTGTTGATTATTGCTATGCCAATTCTCCTTCGAGTGAAAAGCTCAAAGATAGGTCTAGTGATGGAATTGCCACAACAGTAAGATGCAAGTAATCGAACGTCCTCGAAAAGAAACACAATGATTTATGAGTATATGGACCCATATCTCACAAGGATGTCTCTCAAATTTGCATCAACCTCTCTTCTTTTTCAGTGTCTTGTATTTTCAGACCTTGACAATAAATTTGTACAATCACCACAAAGGAATTATTCTTTTATTTGAATTTTTTTATAAACGGAAAATTCTCTATTTACTCTCTCTTGCACCAATTTGCTGCATCGAATTTGGAAGAATCAATAAACTTTATACACCAGTGTCGACACCAATATCATCTAAATATATGAAAACTTGCGATCTTCACTTTCTCGGCTTAGGACCCTGTTAAGTATATGGATTACTTTCCCAAAACATTAAGAAAGCGAGTCTAGTGTAACTTACTGGATGAATCATGCCCCCATATCTACCATAGCATAAAATTAGAAACCATTTACTTTCTAAGGCCAAAAATAGCTTTCCAATTTGAATACTGTTGACCAAATAGTCTCCAAGGATTCAACAATTAAAGCAAGGATTCCTAGTACCTACTGTTGCGCAGGCATGGATCTTTTCCTGGATTTCCTGATGGCCAAAGAAACAAAACTCTCATGGTCATTTAGAATTTCCCTTGTGCATGCATGATCATGAATTAGCTCAAAGTTTCAAAGCAATCGCTCGTTGTTTGTTATTATTCCTCTGGTTTTTATGCCTACTTGGGTAAAACTTTGAAAAGAGGAAGAAAAACAACAACATTAAATAAGAAAAGTGCTACCAACCAAATAAATAAATAAATAAGTCAGATCCCGAACTAACTTTATATAGGGATTTATACTTACATACATATACTTAAAATCTGGTGATGAATAGATGGCTTTCTAGGGTTATAATTTTTCACACGAAACATGTGATTATCAACAATGCACTCTTCTAAAATAAAATTTAGCAACTTAACTAGTGTTAGAAGCGCTATAAAATTTCTGGCAATATCAATTGATTATACTTATTTTCACTCTTAAAACACAAATCTGATTATATATTTACATAACTTCATTGATGTAAAGAAGTTATACAAAGTTAAACCTAATCATTAAGCCTTACAACTAAGAGTCGTAGATTTCATATTAACGCAATGAAATGATCATAATTCAAATGAAAAAAATGATAACGATGGAATTGATGATGCAAAGAGATAACAAATATCAATTTTCAATTCAAAATATAGTTTGTATATTAATTAAATGTGATTGTAGGAACGAAATAAGAAATTGTAAGAAAGGAACAACAAAAGCACCTTGATAGGGGCCCCATGCCATGTCTCCTCTGTAGACCCACCACAGATGTGATTTTCAACTTTCTCACCTCTGCACTACTTCACCGTTCTTCTTCCATCATCTCTCTCTTATTTCTCTAGCTAGCTAGCTAGATAGTCCCCACTTTTTCAAATTTTTGCCAAAAATACTCAAGAATTTTCTTTCTGCAAACACCTTAATCACCATGTCAGGAGACAAGCTTAAAGATTTTGCTGAAGGGTCATCACGATCGGTTGGCGAACAACAGCAACCTCCTCCTCATCAAGCTGTTGCTCCGTTGAGTCGTTACGAGTCGCAGAAACGGCGAGACTGGAACACCTTTGGGCAATACTTGAAGAACCAGAGACCCCCAGTTCCACTTTCACAGTGTAACTGCAACCATGTTCTTGATTTTCTCCGGTACCTCGATCAGTTCGGAAAGACTAAGGTTCATCTACATGGGTGTGTCTTTTTTGGGCAACCAGATCCTCCGGCTCCTTGTACCTGTCCTTTGAGACAAGCTTGGGGAAGTCTCGATGCCCTAATTGGACGTCTGCGAGCTGCTTACGAGGAACATGGAGGATCAACTGAGACCAATCCATTTGGGAACGGAACTATTCGGGTTTATTTGCGTGAAGTGAGGGACTGTCAAGCTAAAGCAAGGGGGATTCCATACAAGAAGAAAAAGAAGAAGAAGAATTCAATCAAGCAAGCTGTGAGAGAAGATACCAATCCTTCGATGCAGTCGTCAGCTTAATAGATCAACATGTCCTGGTTTTTTCAGACTATATGGTAATTCCTTTCGTCTATATTCAAGCAGATGATTTCTTTAATGACGTAGTATATGCGATTATTCAGTTTAAAATTTTAGTTTACCCCTCAGTTAACAGTAAATGAATCAGACCCTTGTCTAATCAATGCTTGAAACTAGGGGCATATATATTTGATTGACAAGTTAGATATGTATTGTCTATTATGCAGTAAACAAGCGTGAGAGACCTATATAAAGCGAGACTAAAATTAGAGGACTTATATATCTTGATTGTTAGTTGGAAGGAGATTTGGTTTCTTCAATCTAAAACCCTAAGGCCGCTTTCTAAAAACCCTAATCTTTGTATCACTTCTAAGGTTGAGAAGGGTTGAGAGAAGAAATTATGACTGGTTAAATGATTTCACATCCGTCTCCTTTTATAGCCTCACTCTCTAATTAGAAGAGATGTTTATGACAAAATAGTGGGAGAATGGCCATTCCTCTCTCTCTCTCTCTCTATCTCTCTCTCTCTCATATATATATATATATATATATACACACATAGCTTGCAAAAAGAACATGTGATGTCTGAATTATAATATGCAGCACTTCTTTACGTTCCCCTAGATTTTCTCTTTTATGATCCTCTGTGATTTTCTGGTCCCCTTGAATGGTCTCGAGTGATGTGTCAATCTTTGCATGCATGTAATTTTGTACACATTGACGTGGGATTTAACATGCATAATCATGTACCATCGTCCCTATTTAAAATGCTCCTCTCTATTTCTTTGCTTACTATGGTAGCCTGCTCTTCCTTCCATTTCTGCCATATCCAATAGGTCTCCTTGATAGGTTTTGAAAGTGAGGAACAAATTTATAAAAGTCTAAAAGCACCCAAGGAAGTTCCTGCTGTGACTATTTAATTGTCCAGGGAAGTTGTCTACTCATCCGAGTTTCATTTCTTTTAGCTCAGACAGCAAGGTATCTCTAGAACATTTTAAGCTCCTGTAATGCATATCATACTTCTTTTCAAATGATTCTGAAAAAAGTTATATCATTTTCGGAAAACTATGCCAAATTAAAAGGATAAAAATGCATTGTGCAGCTTCTAAGTTTAATCACGTTGTTTATGATCTTCTTGATCTTTTAGCACCTACAATCGGTAAACAGTCAAGTATATTAACGTATATAAAGAATGACTGCCTTTATAAGAACACGATAATACATGACATATATCCTACTTCATATAATTAATCTCCATGTGCAGAGTCAAAAAAATTTCCGTGAGTTTAAGTAAAAAACTTTGATGTCACGATCAGAAGAGATTACTTCTCACTGTCACCTTATGGATTTAAGGTTAATATTGAATGATTTTGTGATGGGATGCTTGTTCGGATGTAGTAAATTGTTTGAGGGACTGGACTGCAAGTCCGCTAACTTTTAGCTCCTAGCCTACAACAAAATGATAGAGAATAGGGAACAATCAATTAATGCAGTAAGTGAACGATTTGTTGGTAATATACCGAGCAAAGATTAATGTTGGAAAACAAAAACTATGGTTTAGACTTATCGCATCCACTACTTTTTCTATTCCATATCAATCTGCAAATTATACATTGTACTAATTGTTCTGTGCTCTATATCTTAAAACAAAAATCAAGTTTTATTTGTGAAGTTAATCCAGAAATAAAATAAAATGTTATATCAAATTCTAAACACAATAACAATTCAATCCTTTTAGCTTATTGTGATAAACTAAGATCAACAGATTATGCTACAATGGTTACATCTTTTTAGCATAGATTGTACTTCTTTGAATTAGGTATATCTAGGCCAAAATCAACAGATTGTGCTACAATGCTTACATCGTATGTAAGTACTTCCACACTCTATAATATGTTACAACATCAAATACTCTGTTCCAGTTATTTTGTTCCAACTCTGTTTCATTAAATCTTAATGAAATATGATAGGAATACCATAACCGGAACATAAAATCTGATCCCATTTGTTACTAATAGATTAATATTTCTAGTAACTAAATTTGATGAATTGTGTGTAAGTGAAACTCGGATGAAAGAAACGTATGTTATTATAATATTTAACCAACAAACTAGTCTTTGTACTAATTAAAATTGATGAGTTCGTGAGTCCATGAAACTAAAACCAAAGAAACACATGTTATTAACTTATCATGTAGCTAGTTTGTAGTTTCTAAGAAGGAGATGCATTTATCATTTCATAAATTTTATCAAACATAATAATCTTGATCTGATAATACACTTTTACGCAAAGTTATATTGATGTTTACTTACAATCTTGGCGACTGTCTCACACAATCTAAGTAGTTATGATTAGAGGTAAATACTTATATATTTATATATTAAAGCAATTAAAAGGATAGTATTTTAAACATCATTTAACACTGAATTAAAAAAATGTAGCAATAATAAGTAAAAAATTGAAAAATATTATTAGAGATATGTAGGTATGAGAGTCACTCATATTGTTAAATATTTGAAACATTTTTAACAAAATTTTGCTCCAATTATGTAGATTTATAGACATTGTAAAAGGTCAAATATAAAATTATTAGTTGGTAGCATTTATTTCATAAGGCTAAAATGAAATGCATAATAATAAATATACAAAGTCTATCTAACATTAAGAAGTTGATTCTCTTTTCCTTTGGTTAATATTCACTATGGAGCATCCTTACATTTGTTGTTGATATGATTTGCTTGTTTAAATAAGCAAGTTGGTACTTTACGGTTTATGAAAATTAGCTTTATTGTAAATATTATAAGTAGAAGTGAAAGAAAACGTTTATGAGAAGAAGAAGAAATCAAATTAATAGCTATAATCTAAAAATAAAATAAATATTATAATAAACCAAAAGAAGGCAAGTATATCTAAATTGCACTCTTACAATTGCAAACCTTCAGATTACAATTTGCACTTACAATCTATTACAATTGCAGTCATATGCGTATTGACTATAATTATTGTAATAATTCTAAGTGCCGTTGATCGTCTATCATTTAATTAAGCTTTTGGATTAAATATATCAAGGTCAAAATCAATAGCTCTCTTTACTATAATGTAATTTTTTCATATAAATTGTGCTTAGTTGTGATTAAAGTGAATGCTATGTTGAATTCCACACTCTATCATTGGTCAATCAATAGATTAATATTTCTATTATATAAATTTGATGAATTGTGTGGAAGTGAATCTAAGATGAAAGAAATCACATGTTATTAACTTATTATGTTACCAATTTAAGAGTGAATCAAGGGGATGTATTTATTACGTGATAAATTTTCGTAAACATGGTAATCTTAATTCAATAACATTTAATTACACATAGTCTTATTGATCTTTATTTATTTCCATTCTTAAAAAGTCTCACAAAAGTTTAGTAGTTGTAATTAGAGACAAATTAAATATATATATTTTTATTTCTGATATCGAAATGAATAAAGAAGAATAACATTTAAAATATCATTTTCACTCAATATTAAGATCTAGAAATAGTACGTGTACAAATTGAATAGAGCTAGAGATAAGCGGGTATTTGAGTCACTTCTATTACTAAATATTTGTCATTTCTAAGAAAAAAATTGCTCTAGTTGTGTGTATTGGTGGGTATGATAAAGTTTGACTATAGAGCTTTTAATTAGTTGGTAAGATTGAATTGATAAAGCTAAAATGAAATTTTCTAACATTAGGAAACTGATTCTTATTGACATCGGTAACTATTTGTAATGTAGCGTATTTATATCCTTGCTTTTCTACTAAAAAAGTTGCTATTTTGTGGTTTTATGGAATGTAATTTTCAATGCAAATGTTATTAATAGCAGTAAAGGGAAATGTTTATATAAAAAAAGAAGAAATCAAATACAATTAGCTATGATAAGGAAAACTAGTAGTATAATGACTTTTATAGAAGCACAATATTTAATTTATATATAAAAACACATATTTCAAATGATTAAATATGGATTAAGAATTCAAATAACAATATAATTACAGAAGTTATGATCATTACAATTATTCACTATAGTAAACATTAACATATGATGTGGCATAAAAAAAGCACGAATAGAGACACAAGTTTGAATGAAAAATAAAGAGAATAAAAAAGGAAAGAAGAATAAATATTTACATCTTGGGGAATAATTAAATATACTATAGTTCCATTAGTACTTTCTAGTTTCAATATAAAATTCCTAACCAAACATGTTTGTTGCATATCTTCCCTTTGATGGAATTGTATCACTAATATATTGATGAAAAGTTAAACAAAAATGTGTAAAATATAGTTGAATTTAATATTCTGTATATGAATACTTTAATATAAAAAATGTTTTTAGTAATTTATATCGTTAGATGTGATGTAGTTATTCAATAGTTAGGAAAGTTGAGTACATCGAAATTTTGCATTTTGATACAAATGTCAATGATGCATTTCATGTTTTTACTTATTGACAGAAGTCGTGGTTAAAGTATCAAGATACACGACCTTATATCTTCCATAGCCATAAAGCCGGTCTAGCTTGATGTCAAATTTGCCGCTAGTAAATATTAGGCTTTCACTACACGTCCCTAGTTACTCAAAGACACAGATAAAATTCAATTTAATAAAAGTTTAGTTTGGTTCTTTTTGTTTTTACACAATACATGAAGCTCTAGTACGTACTATGATGAAAGGAATTGCAATTTTCTACCTGTTCTTTGAAGAGTTCAAGTAGATTTTCTTACGAGACAAAGATACAACTAAAAAAACAGTGCAATTACAACTCAGGGATCTCATTTTAGTGCAGTGCTTACCGAATTGATGAAATGAAAGTTGTTTCTCATCGCACTAATGTTTAACTTTTTTTATATATTATTCATCCCAGTACATAGGTCCATTAAAATGAACAAGTCTTGTTCTACTTATATGTTGACCTAGAGGTCTTTAATTCAGTTGTTGACATATTTCGTGAACCTTACACAATTACAGACAAAATTTTGTGACTTGCTTTGGAACGACTATCTTCATTGAAACCGTAAATTCTTGCCTTTACAAGTTGGGATTTTCAAAGATAAGACTTGCTTGTGCTTTTGTACTTTTACTTGTTCATCTTCCTGTGCAAGATTGATACTATGTCATAGACCATTGTTTTTGAGTGTCATTGCAGTCTTTGTGCTGAAGGGCACTTTTGTTTTCTGCAATCGCCTACCTGTTGCATCGTTTTTTTCTACTTGCAAGCCTTCACCAAGCTTGTGTGGATTTTTTGCTAAGAAATTTTACGTGAAACAAAAGAGATGGACCCTCAGAGGTACATATATCGAATCGTACTACAATTCTATAACATTATCCTATCATAGTTTGATTACATTCAAGGGCCGCACGGTAAAGCAAAGAAGAGCATCGTAGACCATCCTACTCCTACTCAAATCAGTTTACCATCAGAAAGTTCAGTTTTAGCCCAAAGAGGAAACGAAAGAGAAAAGAAAAGAGTGCCTGTCATGTTTCTATTAGAAATCATCCAAGATAGGTCCAAGTAGCCTTTGATGGATAGAAGCTGAACAAGAGTTTTCAGTTAATGCTTTTTTTCTGAGGTTGTTTGGGATTGCGTGCCTACTTATTCAAGGCAACAAACAATGCATGGTATATATGTTTCCTGAAACAAATGAAACAGAGATAGTCGAACAGCGTTTTGTTACATATGCATATACGCCATTCTTAAACAGATTCATTTTAGTTCTGTTCGGACAAATGACCTTAATCCAAAATCTCTTTCGCATTCAGGTCTTGACGATCTACATACCATTGTTCGTTTCTATCAGAAACGAGCTCAGGATTAGTGTAGACTTGGGGTTGTAGCCATTTCCTTCTAAGTTTTATTAATTAACTACGTAGTGAGGCAGAAAATGTATCATAGCCCTATTATTCCCCCTTGACAGCCATTGCATATGAATTAGTTGATGCCACCTAGAATTCCTTTCTTTTCTTTTTGTGTGTGTTTGTGTGGAAGTATTGATCCCCTCAGGGTAAGAGCTTTGAGAGAAAACTCCTACATTTGTTTTTGTTAATAAGTTTGTATTGACAGGCTATCTTACGTACTTAATGCAATGGATAACGTTTTTTTATCCTTGACTGAGTTATCTATTGCAGAATCACACATCTGAATGGAAAGACTAGGTGACCTGCGCTTCTGCCCGGTGACTCAACGACTCAGTCCGTACTTCAAACGTTAGGCTTTTGAGATCATTTCTTGCAAATAGTTACAGCATTGCAAAGCTGCTAATATGTGTAATCATAGTGCCGCGAGTTAAGTCTTTATGTGCTAGCTTTAGTTTATTTAGGAGTTAATTTGTAATACTAGCATTGCATCCCAGCTAGGCCTGGGAAAGTTTGGTAAAGCTCCACATCCAGGTTTCCATATATGATTATCAGACGTAACACTAAGCTTTTGCCATAAACCATCTTATGATTTGCTGTTAAGAATTTGTAATATGTAATTATAATAAGAACCTAATTTCAAGACCAACATTTGGTGATCAATAATAATTTTCGTTAAGATGAGAGACACTACATATCCCTGAATCAAGCACAACATAGGTAATGACCACAAAACTTGGTTTTGGTTTGTTATCTGGTTAGGTTCTAGCCCTCTTATATACATCTCTGAATTGATTCATTCGAGGAATGGATTACCCTAGAACCTAAAAGTCTCATCTCTATCTTTCATGGCGAATGGCATGGATATTTTAGAGGTTTTGATCTCCTTGTGCAATAGTTACCTCAATTGGATAATGTGATGAATGATGATGGAATCATTTGGACCCCCAATCCAAATGGTACTTTTTCAAACAAATCTTGCCATCTTCTATTTACCAACGATCTCGTTGAGGTCCCTTGGTTTAATCTACTTTGGAGGAATACTTTGAATCCTAAGGCTTCTTTCATTGCTTGGTTTGCAATTCGGAATAGGCTCAAGATTAGAAGGCAGTAGCATGGTAATATAGAAGCTAATTGTGTTTTTTATGTAAGATGTATATGGAATATAGTGACCATCTCTTCTTTCTATGCCGATTTTCTAAAATAGTTTGGAGCAAAATTCTTCACCTCATTTCATGTGATATTTTCATGCAGTGTATTAAAAATTGGACCAAACCAGTCGGTCGGACAGGAAAATCGATTATTCGAAACATGAAACGGTTCGATTTAGCCCGTATTTTTTGTGAGTGATTGACATGTTCATTTTACCGTCAGACTGGTAAAAACTACTGAACTAGTGAAAGAAAGAACCGGCCTATTTATTTAAAATGTCTTGATTTTGATGATTTCAACTTAAATGAATGTTATGATTGGTGATCTTTTTTTCAATCTTTTTGATAAAATATGATTAGTGAGCTTTGTTACCTTATTTTGCGTTGTGTTGACGAACTTTAAAAAAATTGTATATTTTAAAATTTGAAGGTTTAAGTTAAGTTTACAATTAGATAAATAATTAAATAGTATGTTTAAGTTAAGTTTATATATTTATTAATCATCAGTTCGATCAAGGTTAAATTTCGATTAAACTATTGACTCTTAAATCAATTACTTCTTCGATTCAATTATCGGTCCAATTTTTAAAACATTACTTTCATGTATAATTGAGAGCAAACCTTGAACTATTAGTGAAAACTCAAAATACTTCTTCCAACAATAACTTTTACTACAACCATCTATGTACTTTGGAAAGAGCGCAATATATAGTTACTTTTTTACACACAAAGGAAGAAGACAAATACATTAACTTTAGTCAAAAAAAAAAGAGACAAATATTATAGCTTGCGGACATGATTATTAATTGGATACGGTTAGCTTTTGTCGCAAAGAATGTACAGCACAGTCTCTCGTCTGAAATGAAACTTCGATAGCAATTATAAAGGACGTGATCTTTCGTCCCCTTTTTTTTTTTTTGTTCTTATCCTTTTTTATTAAATTTTAATTATTTATTTATATAAGTTTTATATTAATAGATAGTCGGGATTCAATAAGACAAGATAAGGACATGAAAGAGAGACAAAAAATTTGAGGGCTAATTATAAGATCTCACGTAAATAGATTCAATAGAACAGGATAGGAACAGGAGGAGGGGGACAAAAAATTTGAGGGTCAATTATAAGTACATGACATTATTGGTCTGGACTATATTTTGTAGTTTTTTCCTCATCTGTATAACTTTCCTCATTTGTATAACTTTTACTTATATTTAATGCAATTCTTTTATTTTTTTTAAAAACTTTATTATTAAATTAAAAATTATTTTATAAAATAATATATTTTATTATTTATAATATTTATAATCACCAATAACAAATAAATAATGACTACCAAATTGTTTCCTTATATTTATTAGAAAATAGACTTTAAATATTTTGATAGCAAAGACCTTTAATCATACTTTAAATTAATGACTTATTTATTATTAGATACAGTTTATTTAATTTACTCTATTCTAGCTTCTCTTTTCTACTATTCAGTAATACCAAACTTGAGACGTGAAATTTTGTATTTTGAATAATAAGTTTCATTTAGTAAAAAAAAAAAAAAAATCTTGCATCTGCTACACTTATGGAACTAGTTCATATTTGTACACGATTGAACTTATATGGCTTAGTTGGTACATAATATTCAAACTCCACATAGTTAGTTTTCATATCTTAACATCCATTGTTAAAAGTTAGAATATACGTTCATTGTTGGACCCTATTCATATTAAGCATGTTTTTTTATTTTGATGATTAGTTTGCTAATTTTCTTTTAATTAGAATAATTTGAAATTTTTAGTACTTAGTTAATGGATATTAATTGAAGGGATTTAATTAAATTAGAGTTTTAATAAGTTACTAGAATTAAAAAAAAAGATTAAGATAGTGTAAGGACATTTTAGGAAGTCTACTTATGTTTTTAAGGTTAAAGGCTAAGAAGGAGGGCTTAATTGGTCTTTTTAGTTTAAGTAAAACAATAAGAAATGGAGCAAAGAGTGGAGTAGTCGTATGAAGTGAGAAACCCCATGAAATTTTATAA
>JANJEY010000002.1:42125575-42137647 GCA_024703695.1 Erythroxylum cataractarum | reverse complement strand
TTATTGAGGGAGATTAAGGTGAATCTTACAAGATTTGTTCGGAGGACATTAATATAAGTTCAAATTGAGTTTCTTCTGTGGTGAGAAATTCCTCCCTCGTGGGTTTGCCCGTCCAGATGTCACGTAGGATGTCGGACACGTGACTCATCCGGGAGGGTTTCCAACATTCATAATTTATTTTAGACAAAAACAAGGCTGCAAAATATAGTTGAACTCCAAATTAGAATATATAATGTACCTAAAAGTTTAGTCTCGTCAGGCCTCTCTAAGTGACCATTGAAGTGAATGACATTATGATAGAAATTTATAAAAAAAGGTCTAAATCTATCAAAGGTAAGAAAAGTCACTTTGATTGATCATATATTATATTTACTAAATAATTTTCTAACAAACTCCATTTCCCTCTAAATTATTTTTTATTCTAAAATTTTAAAATGTGATAATTTTGTATTGACCTCTTTTATATAATTTTACTTTGAAAAGTTTAGGAATTTGATATGCTCTCATGAGATTCACATTTATTAATCAAACTATAGAAAATGAGTATACACTTACTAATATCATATACTGATCATGATTATTCTCATTAATTGTTTTCCATAATAGTATTTTTTATTTGATTTTACTTAATTACTATGAATGGGATCTCTAGAAATTATTTTGAAAAGTATATGCTTTGAAGATTAATAGAGAATAGATGTTAGTGGTCTTCATTTTATCTTTCCCTCAATGATGCGCCTGTGGGGTGGTGTGCCAGTTGGGCCCTCAGATAGGTGTGCCCGCTTGGCCCGCCTACGGAGTTTCCTAGAATCCAAAAAAATATCTTATCTTTGTTTTTATACTGTGTAATTGTGGTGCTGTTAAATGACTTGATTAGTGTGTAAGTATGTCATGATTTACCAATTTGTAATGATATTGTTTTAATAATACTATTAAGTCAACATTTTCATATAGGATTATTGATTTTCGAATGGAACTTATAAAGGGAATGATTTTTGGTTTTGGTTTTTGAAAAACTCATCTTCGAAAAGTTTTAAGCCAATTCTCATTTTGTACTTCAAAACATCAATGAATACTACCAAAAAATTTCTAATATGTTGAAATTTTTAATATGCTTAAAAGTACTAGTTTATTATGTTACAGAAGGGATCAAATTTACAAATATTATAAGCTAAGTAGAGCAACAGTTTTTCTTAAGCAACATTTTTCTTTAAAATTATATATTTCAAATCTTTATAGATGTTTGAAACCTTGTGATTTCCTTTTTGTTTATTGATTCATGTATGTTTAGAATTTAATAATGAATAAGTTTCATTTATACTGAGGTGACCTAATTATTTTATCATATGATAATGTATTATATGAATGTTTGCTATATTAAAAGTTTTGTTTATTAACCAATTCTTGGACTTTAATTATTGGAAATTAGTGATGCTTGGCTATGTACTACTGAGTCAATATCAAGCTAAACATATGATTATTTTCACTTTTGATAATTTTAAAGGAAGATTATAAATGATTAACTAGAAAGATAATTATAATCATATGTATCTACTTTTATCAAATTTGAAAATTTGCTTGATCTTTTTTGTTATTTTATTTTTTAAAAATTGTAATAAACTATTACTATTTATGAGAACTATGATATGGTGAAAATGATATTTTTACCTCTGTCCCAAAGTACAAATGTATAAATACCTCTCTAAATCAATACATTTCCTTGTTTATTCACCCTTTATTAAAAACAAAAGGTTTGATGTTATTAAAGGTAAACTAATTTCTTTTCAAAATCAGTATGAATTACCAAGTCATCAGGTAGCATGAATAGGAGAATAAGCAACATTTGATTTTTGTAGCTAATAATATTTAGTGATGTTTTTTTAACTATTAACTTAGTTTCGTAGCAAAAACTTTTTAGTTACGAATTATTTTTTCATAGCTAATAAGCTTTAGAAATGTTTTTTAATTGTGAACTTTGTTTTGTAACAAAAAGTTAAAAAAAGGTTTTTAGCTACAAAAAATATTTCATAGAAAAAAAAACAAATTTGCTCCAAACCCCATAGCTATCAGCTACATTTCAAACTATGAAATAAATTTCTTAGGCTAAACATTTCGACTACAAAAATATTTTAGTAGTGAAAAAAGAAGAATACAAAAATAATGAACAAACTGATAACCTAAAGGAACTTATCTCCTCTAGTTGTTCTTCTTATTTCTTTGTGTTTCCAACTGCTTTAATGTCTTTGTCTTCTATGTTGGTGGTATTCCTCTTATGTTTTCGTGTTCTAGGTACTTACTTCTATCTTTATGCTACAACATCTTAGTCTTCTATCTTTATGGTATTTTTTATGGTTTTCCCTAAAACGACATCTAGTTTGCCTATTCATTCTTCTCTCATCGAAATCTGATTATCAAGTAATTGTTTTCTTCTCTAGTCATTTACATTTTTTTTCTTCTCTCACCATATGCATTTAATTAATTCTAAAGAGTTCTTTCCTTTTTGTGTTCTAGAATTTCAACTAATGAATGTTTAACGTATGTTAGGGATGAGTTAATTGGTTTATATAGAGTTCTGTTATGCTCTTTGGTGAACTTGATATTTATAAAGCTTATCAGTTGGGTCTGATAGTCACTTTTTCTCTACTGAATTTTTTGGATTAAACTTTGCCAAAATTTTGTTTGTTGTTATTCCCACACTGAAAAGTACTCCAATTTTAGGAGTTATATACAGTGGGATCATCTTCTAGTAGGTGAGAGTTAGAAATGCCTTGGAACTTTAGCTTTAGATGTACTTATGAGAGGATCATTGGATAATTGTTGACTCTCAGATACCTTGGTAACTTCAAGCCTTGTCTTAAACCATTTCTTTCAGCTCGATAATCAAAAATAACCAAAACTAGTTAGTTGTTGGTTATCAGTTGCACTGAATATTTCTTGTTATATCAGTGCAACAAAGTAGCCTTTTGGTTACATTTCTTTTAATGATGATTTGAAAATCATAGCTAAAAATCACCCGTTTAGCTACTTTTTTTTTCCCAAATGTTAGCTAAAAATCAAACTTTTGGCTACATTTTTCCAAAATTATAACTTATTGTATTGAAAACATTGATGTGTGAGTTTTCCATTATCTTTTTTAACACCCTACTCTTATAGGACAAAAACCCGACATCCTACCGAATATCCGAGTACATACCCATGGCATGTTAGAGTAGTCACATCACTAACTTAATCACGACATCATCATTTAAATTGTAAATATCACAATAATTAAAAACCTAATTCCTCATTTTCATTTCATAAACCAAATGTACATTGTAGCATTACATACTTCATCCTTATATACAACATCAAAGAGCTATCAGAGTTTATAGCTCTATTACAAAAATATGCTACATGTTAAGTGAAAAGGAACAATACAAAAGTTCTATCTAAATCCTTTGGTCTTAGCTAACCGACTTTTGAGCCATTTCTTTGATCCAAAAATAAAAAATATGCTTCTTCTAGAGTATCTCTGTCACTAGTATCCTCTCTCGAAACTAAAATGTCAACGTTGCAATTTTGAGAAGTTTTGCGAACTCAGTGGGCTATCCATCATTGATGGCTCACTCTTAACACATAACACATATAGTTCATATAATCACGTAATTCACATCATTTTATTAATAATCATATAGCATCACATATCACTTATTTCACATTTTACATTCAGAGCAGTCAAACAATTCATTTTGATCATTTGAAACACATCAATTTTATCTGCAATGCTCATGAGACTCACTTTTATTTATTACTTTGTTGTGATCGAGTGCCTTTTTATTGGCCTATATCCCTTGTGGATAACAGGCTTATTTAAGATATTGTCTCATATCCCTTAGTAGATACCAGGTACATTAACAACTGAGCTAGAGGCTCTTACCATATTTTGAGCTTTAAGCTCTGTTTTGGTGGCTACTTCGGTCACAGTAGTCTTTATATTGTTATGCATTCATGTAATGAAATGCATCACAGTCATACATTTTCAATCAGTCACATAACTTCAGTTTCACATTCACGCTCACATTTATCATCGGATCTTAGTCTAACATTCAATAATAATGTTGAGTGTCACTTATTTCGTCAAATTCAAAAACAAGGAACACTCCTAATATATTATTCATGCATCAAATACCTCAGACATTCAATGTTTGGAATCAACACAATCACATTCACATAATAATTCAATACAGAATTTTAAAAAATAATTAATCAAGTGATACCATCTAGGTTACTCACAGTTTGCTCTAGATAACTATTGCGGCAACATTTGGATGTTGTCGCTCTAATTTCTCTTATATATTATGTAACACACATTTATACACATCACAACTTTGCATAATTATATAAGTACTCATTTATGAACAAATGTTTATATGGATTATGTACAGTGCATGTTCAATGAAAATCCTAAGATTTCCTTTATTTTCATCTCATAATAATTCATACTTCAAAACTCATATATGTCTAATTTGAACTTAGGTTTACACCTCAATAATACAAACATATTCCAAGTTCATCTCTCAATCATGCACTAAGGTTCATGGCTTAATATACTTGATTCTTATAACATCATCAAATAATCATTTACTAATCCTTTCTAATGAATTCAGATGACCATAAAATTATGTGGAGAGCAAGGACAATGTGTAAGGAGTTTATGGTTCAAATTTCAAGTCAATCGGAGCTTTGGAGAAGAAGTTGTGGTCAAAAGAGTGAAAGGTGTTTAAAATTGTCAAAAAGCATTACACCTTAACTGTCACAATTGTGCACTTCTTGTTGATTGCTCTCTGTCACGGTCATGCTTGTACACAATCATGCACTACCTGATGTTTCCTCTTTGTCAAGCATGATCATGCACTACCTGATCTCTCCTTTCTGTCACGACCGCGCTTCCCTGAGGTTTCCACTCTATCACGATCGTGCTTCTGCATGATTATGCACTACCCTTTAATAACTAATCTATTTGTCTCCAATTTCTACTCTAGTTATCTACCAATTTTCAATGACATATGTCATTAAATCTCAATATCATTTATAAAAATTTCCTCTGCCATTTGACTCTTATTTCTAGTACCACTTATCGATTATCTTGCCACTTAGCATTTGTCCTCATCCAAAATACTCATAATTTCATAAAATATTCCAAATTCTACCAAAAAATTCTAAATTAATAATTATACTCTCCAAATCAATTTTCAAGACATAAAATGTACAATCCTCAATATAATCACATTTATAAATCAATTGTACCCAGAAAATGTCAATGAATGCATGTACAATCATTTTAATGTGTGTAATAATTAATATTCACATGTGTGTGTATGTCATATTATGTATGAGCATAAAATGCACCTTCTAACTTCTAAATAATCTCTCATGTACACTATTCTAGGGTTTTAACTCTTAACATGAGATAACAGGATGTTACATCTTTGGCTATGAATGTATTTTTATAGCCAAATGTTTTTAGCTATGAAAATATATTTTTACCCAATTGTTTTCATTCTTGTTCTTCTTTTGGCTACAAATATATTTTTGCATCCAAAACTGTTTAGCTATGAAATGATTTTTGTAGCTAAAAGAAATAGATTCTATAATATAAGTTAAAAATTTTGGCTATGAACATATATTCGTAGCTAAATGAAGAATGAAAACATTTGGCTACGAATATATTTTCAAAGCCAAATGGGTCTAGCTATAAAATGATTTTCGTAGTTAAAAGAAAAAGATATTATAATTTGAGTTAAATATTTGTAGTCAAATGTTTTTATTCTTCTTTTTTTTTGGCTACAAATATGTTTTTATAGTCAAATGTGTTTATCTATGAAATGGTTTTAGTAGTTAAATAAAGATGCAGATGGTATAAAAATGATTTTTGTAGCTAAAGGACACAAATTCTATAATTTAAGTTATGAATATATTTTCTCAGCCAAAATGTGTTTAGCTACGAAGACATATTTTATAATTTGAGTTTTTTGACTACAAATATGTTTTCGTATCCAAATGTGCTTAGCTACGAAATGATTTTTATAGCTAAAAGACAAAGATGGCATAATTTAAGTTAAAAACATTTGGCTAAGAAAATATTTTCATAGTTAAATGTTTTCATTCTTTTCCTTTTTGCTACGAATATGTTTTTGTATCCAATACTTTGTAGCTAAAACCTTTTGGCTAGAAAAATATAATAAAAACATAAGACATATTCATATCCACTTTTAGCTGTAAAAGATATTTTGTAGCTAAAAACATTTAGCTACAAAAATATTTTCGTAGCCAAACAACAATAAAGATTATAAAAAATTTAACTATGAATATATTTTTGTGGCCAATTAATGTTAATGATTCAATGTATGTTGATAATGATGATTTGAAGTATCATGAAAGTGCTCTTTATATCGTCATAAATGTAATGTTGGTAAAATTTATGATCTTAATGTGCATAATGTTAATGATTAAATGTATGTTGATTATGAGTGAACGATTAATATTGTCTTGAACGATTAATGTTGATGATTGAATGTAAGTTGATTATGATGATTGGATGTACCATGAAAGTGTTATTGTTTTTGTTTTATTGTAATGTTACTAATATTTATGTTTCTTTATAGAGATCAAATATTATGACCCCTGATAGAAACAAAGGGAAGAAGGTGCTAGCTATTGAAATTGTAGAACGAAGGAATTCGCAACTTCAACTAGCTGCCGAATTGTCAAAGCCCTTAAAATAATTTTAATTCTCCAAACTTTTGTAGTAGTTGTGGAGCCAGGTAGAATCCTTAGAGAACTAAACACTAGCTTTTTAGGTTTTTGATTAAATAATTGATTATCTAAAATTAATATGAAAACAAACTAAATCAATTGAATTTAAAAATAATAAAGTCCAGATTATTAAACTCCAATTCAAAGGAAAGATCTCATCTACTTGTAACATTGATCATTGATCTAAAAAGAATATTTTTCATGATTCAAGTAGTTAGTCTGAAACGTATTAGGATAGTCGTAATTAGTCTCAAAATTCATAAATTAATTGGTTCAAACCCAGGGTCCAAACCAAAACTTATCATCTGTTGACTGGGTGTGATAACATTCCATATCAAATAAATGATAGAAATAAACTTCGTGAAAAAGACTAAACCCTAAATTAAATAATCGAGATAGCTACAACTATTCAATTTATTTTTCTTGTTTATCATAAGTTAAATATAGAAATTCATAAATAACCTATTTGCTACTTGTACTAATCCTTCATGACAATTACGAACCATTGAATTCCTAGGTAGTGAAGAATAATCAATATTAAAGTAAATTGTCAGATTAATCGCGTATCAATCATTCAAGAAATATGAGAACTAAAAAAAAGAAATACTTAAATTAAAACATGAATAAAAGTTTGAAACACAAAACCTCATAAAATTG
This sequence comes from Erythroxylum cataractarum, assembly GCA_024703695.1. Classification (NCBI taxonomy): domain Eukaryota; kingdom Viridiplantae; phylum Streptophyta; class Magnoliopsida; order Malpighiales; family Erythroxylaceae; genus Erythroxylum; species Erythroxylum cataractarum. Next base: position 42,130,195 of record JANJEY010000002.1, on the reverse strand, counting down.
CAATAAAAGTATTGAATCCCCTTGAATTAGAAAAATTGAGTTTAGCCACACATGGCTTTCATTCCCATAACAAAAATAAAAGAAAGACAAAGAATTGTGAAAAACATAAAAGGAGAGAACCTCTTTCTGTTGTGAGGAACATCCCTTTTATATCCAATATAATGCTAATCTAACTCGAGCTTGTAAAAAAGTGTATCGAAAAAAAATTAAAATTCAAACTCCTACAAGATAAGAATAAAAAGAAGTTTCCCAATTAAACTCCAACTTTTTAAATGATCAACCTTATCTATTGCAACAATCTCTTCGCTTTATCCAAAGTTTGTGATTATCATCAATAGAGTCCCAATTTAATGTAATCTCCATATTTCATCTCCTAAAACAAACAAACATTAATTTTCATATTTAAGCACCAAAATAAATCTAAAATAAAAGAAGAAAATATCAAATAATAGAGCAAAATCAAATGACAAGACTTGACAACCTCACAAGGATTTCACTCTATACACTCAAAGTATTTAGGGTTCATTAAGCTCTCAAATCAAAACATAGCGAGTTACTTCCATAAGCTTGCTCAAGAATCATATCTCCACCATTAAACAATAATGAACCTAATATATAAATCAAAAGGACTTTATAATGGTTGTAATGTTGCTTAGGTAAGGTATGAAAAAAGGAATTTTTTAGCTAAATAAATTGAAGGGAATCATACAAAGTTATCCACACAATTTTCAACTTAAATCAAATTTCAATTGATTCAAATGACATCTCTTTCAATCACTTTGTCCTTTTTTTTCTTTTTTAAAATAAAAATATCAAAGAGGAGATTTTTTTTGGTTTTTTAAAATACTTCTCCTCCATTCTATAAAAAATCAAAACAATACAACTTGAATAATCTAATTTACTTTTCACACGATTAGTCAAAATGCTATGCAAATAAGCTAACAAAATTCCTTCAATTTAGGGGTTCAAAATTATTAAGGATATCAATAACAAAAATGGTAAATTCGGCTTATATTATGAAAGAAAGAAAGGTAAAAAATGGTAAATTCGACTTATATTATGAAAGAAAGAAAGGTTAAGGCTCAATTTGGTTTTCTAAGGATAAAAAGTGAGGTAGGTTTGCTTAGGTCAAAAAATGGCTATCCTAAATGCCCTTATCATCTTTGTATACAAATTCATTGAAAATGTGGTCTCAACATGTATTCAAAAGCAAGTTCTAGCATAAACAAGCTATGTTTGATAATACACAATACAAAGATATATATAAGCACATATGTGATGAATGCTCTTAGGCTCAAAGCTCACACAGGTGTCAAAAATTGCATAAATTCTTACACACTTTTCATTCAACAAAATCAATGAGATACTTGAAAGAATTTAATGAAAACACTAATCATGCTTATCTCTCTCATGTATTAGATCTTAAACCAAAAACATATCTTAACTTAAGAATTATTCATAAACAACATTAAAAAATTATAAAACTATCATGAGGAATAATTAATATATTAATCAACATATCTTGATTCCAAGCACAAATCATAAAGTTTATGAAAATGAAAACACTCACTCCCCCACACCTAAATCATACATTGTCCCTAATGTATGCATACGATACTCACAACTCAATAGAGGTAATCAAAGAAAATAAATGATTGAGAACTTCCTTGAAGTGTGAGACTCGGAAAGGATGTGTACTATGGTGACGGAGGGCATAGGGGTTATACCTTTATAAATTGAAGTAGAGCATCCAAAATTTTCTCCATTTTTGAAAATTTGCATTCCAATCTATCTAATCGAGAATGATAATCCTATTGGATCTGCAAAGTCGAAAGATATATAGTTGGAAGAATGGTACTATGCTCTCGTTATGTTGATGATGAACCTCTCTCGGTGCGATTGTGACACGTTCTCCTCTGTTTTTCAATGACACCCATCCTGCTTAAACAAATTATATCCAAAGGTTTCTTCTCATAGGCTATATGCATATCAGTGTCATACATGACAACTCTAAATGAATCTTTACTGGAAACAGGGAAAAAAGTTCCAGTAAAGTCAATGCCATCTGGCGTGAAACCTTTCACTACTACCCTAGCTTTATATCTCTCAACTTGACCCTTCGGGTCCTACTTTGTTTTAAAAATCTATTTTTAACCAATCACCCTACAATTTTTAAGCAATTCAATAAGTTCCCACACTTCATTATTAGCTATAGATTGCATTTCTTCTTTCATAGCATTTACCCACATATAAGAACTAGCATAAGACATCTCCTCCTAATAAGATTTAGGATCAACATTATCCCCAATAGCATACATGTCTTCACTAAGATAAACAAAGTAATCATTGGAAATAGCCGATCTTCTATGTGTAACTGACCTCTTAAAAGGTACTTGTATAATATGTTCAATAGGTTGAGAAGTATCAACTAGTACAAGAGGGTTAGCAACATTATTAAGATGATCAACCGGAGCAGGGGAATCAACTAAAGGAGGATCAACCAAGTTCTTGACTGGAACAATAACCGTAGGCATGTTATCAATGGCAACAGGAAAAGAAACGATCTCACGCACATTAACAATGGAATCAACAGTAGGAATAATAGTTTCATCCTTGCCCAATTCTAAAAATTTTGCATTCATAGATTCCACAATTCTAAGACCGCTTTTAGGACAATAGAACCTATACCCTTTTGCATGGTCTGGGTATCCAATGAAGTAATAATGGGTGGTTTTAGTTTCAATCTTTTTCTCTAAGGGATTATAGATCCTAACTTTTGCAGGACAACCCCACACATGAAAATAGTTTAAACTAGGTTTTCTACCTGTCTAAAGTTCAAAAGGTGTTTTTGGAATGGATTTGTTAGGAACTTAGTTCAGGATATAAAGAGCAGTTTTTAAGGATTCCCCCCCATAAAAAATCTAGCAAATTAGTTTCACTCATCATACTCCTTATCATATCTTTTAAAGTGTGGATTCACCTTTTAGCTACACCATTTTGTTTAGGACTACCAGGCATGGTATATTATGGAACAATTCTACAAGCTTGCAAAAATTTAGCAAATGGTCCCATATGTTGCTGTCCAGCATCAAGTCTACCATAATACTCGCTACCACTATCAGATCTCACCACTTGATGACTTTTTCTAATTGCTTTTCGACTTCAATTTTAAAAATTTTGAATTTCTCAACTGTATCAGACTTTTCTTTTATTAGAAAAAGATATCCAAATTAGGAAAAGTCAACAATAAAGGTAATAAAGTACTTGTTACCACAAATAGTAGGAGGTAGAGGTCCACTGATGTCCGTATGAATGATTTCTAAGAGACTTAGACTTCTATTTGCATCTTTCTTTTTGGTCTTAGTGAATTTTCCTCTGATGCAATCTGCACATGTCCCCAAATCATTAAAGTCTAAAGAAGGTAAAATGTTATCTCTAATTAATCGCTCAATCCTTTTCTTAGAGATGTGACCTAAGTGTTTGTTCCATAAGAATGAGGATTTCTCTTTTATCCTAGACTATTTAGTAAAAGTAGTCTCCACATTGAAAGATGTAGAAAAATTATCAAAAGCCAAAGACAATTTATATAAACCATCCACTAAAAAACTAGATCCTATTATTACAAAATTAGAAAAACAATTTTGTTTTTCCAATACCAAAAGAAAAGGTTAAACCAAGTTTATCTAAGCAAGAAACTGAAATCAAATTCCTTCTAAAGGAAGGTACATAAAAGGTATTCTTTAAAATAAGTTCATGCCTTGAATCTAAAACTAAGGTAACATCCCCAATGTACTCCACTTCTACTTCAAGATCATTTCCTACCCTTAGCTTGCTTTCTTTCAAACTTGGCTTCCTCATGTTTGTGAACTCCTAGAAGGAGATGACAATATGGGTAGTGGAACCACTATCAAAACCACTAAGAATTTGTAGGGACATCAACTAGTTTAAACTCAAAACAGACAAAAGCAAAATGATTACCTCTAGATTTCTTCTTGTTTTCTAACCAAGCCTTGAATTTACAACATTCTCCTCTATGGTGTCCCTTGACCTTACAGAAGACACACCAAGGATCTTTTTTGAAGGTAGTTTGCCTAGGCCCTCCTACATTGTGGTAATGACTATTGCAAAATTTCTTATAGGAAGCTCTATAAGAATGTTTCTTATGTTTCATATGACTCTTACCAGAATGGGGTTTAGTACGAATGGTCAAGAGAGCTAAATCACTCTTTTTTTTCCAAAGTTTCTCTTTCTTGGCCACATATTTGGTAATAAGGTCATTAACACTCCACTTCTCACCAATGGTGTTATATGCTATTTTGATTTGGGTAAATTCAATAGGGAAACAGTTTAAGGCATGGTGAACAATGAAATTTTCATTCAAGTTAATGGATTGGGTTTTCAATTTGGTTTGAATGTGAACCATTCTTAGAATAAATTCCAGAACACCCCTATTATGGTCATACGTGGTATCCATCAACTCTTTCATTAAATATCCAAACTCATGTTGGATCGGAAAAAGAAAACATGCTTTGTTTGGAAAAACGATAGATTTCAAAACTTTTAAGAAATCATTACTTGCAGCGGAAGCAACAAATCCAAATCAACATGCCAATCCATACA
>JANJEY010000002.1:41906641-41923356 GCA_024703695.1 Erythroxylum cataractarum | reverse complement strand
CTCTGTCGTTCATACTGCTTTGGTTTGCTTGAAACTCTGGAAGGACTGGCTTCTTTCTGTCGCACAGTTTCCGTTCTACATCAACTCTACATCATATCCTCCTTATTCTCGCCTCAATTTCAACACAAAATCATATAACACAAATCATAAACTGTTATTTATCATTTACACAAAAACAGAACATGATGTATCCATTTGTTCATCAATGTCCAGTACCCTTCAAACACTATTATAATATTCAATCCATCACTAAATACCCATCATAAATGCTTCTATTAAACAACTCATGAATGACATTATCACACTAAAATTTAGAACATAAATCTCTTTATGTTTACACCCACGTTAAAGCATATACGAAGCTCCATGATCATGGTCATCAAATCTCAAATCGTTTATCATATTTGATTCATTTGCAACTACCCACGAAGATCAAAGTATAACTTACTTGATAAAACTTCAAACTTTTCAAAATCACGTAAAACCTAGCTTTCCATGGCTCACACGATCATCAACATGCAGGTGGGTAGATTAGATTTTTGGCAACAAGATGAAGAGATAACAAGGATCTTGAAGGATCAAAGCGCAGGAAAGCAAGAACTAACGTGATGATGGTTGCGAGTGAAGAAAACAAAAATGAAGAAGAAGAAAAGAGCATAAGGCAATCGTGAGAGACAAAACAAAGATGGTCTTTCAAATGTAAATGGCGTGGGTGGGTTTTAAAAACAAGGTAAAAATTGCTTGGTGGGTGTCATGACACTTATCACTTAAATAATCAAACTACCATCTTGTAATACCATTTAATCTCTTGTCCACTGATCACCTAATTTCTAATTCAATTGTCACCTAGTTTTTAAAATCACATTCCCAACAAATTTTAATACCATTTGCCAATTATTTTTACTGTCATTTATCAATTGTCTTATCACTTGACATTTTTTCTAGTGAAAAAATAATCATAATTTTAGGAAATTTTTCAAAATTTCACAAAAAATATAAATCAATAATAATACTCTCCAAATCAATTTTCAAGACAAAATATTCACTATTCACGTCATAATCACATTTATAAATTGATTAAGATCAACTATACCCGGTAAATGTCAAATGAGTGCATGTATAGTTATTGCAATGTGTATGAAAATCTAATCACGTGTGTGTATATGCTACTGTTATGTATGGTTATGAAATGCATTTTTCTTATTTCTCATTTCCAATTTCTCATTTACAAAAATCTAAAGTTCTAACCCTTTGTATAGAATTGAGATGTTAAAAACATAATTAAAAACATGAAACTGTGAAACTTAAGGAAAAAAGATGTCGCATAAAACAATCAGTGCAACATGTATTTTATATATATATATGTGTGTGTATGTGTGTATTTTAAAGGTGAAAATTTGAAAACAATAATAATTTATAATCGTCGGATATAAAATAATTTATAAACAGAAAAAGAAAATGGTGTGATCCATATGTAGTCGCTGATTGGTGTGTATTGAGCATAAAATTATATCCTGAATAGCTGTAAAGACAGAAAAATGAAAAAGGTTGCTGGGAGTAACGTGTATGTTGGACATTGAAGAGAAAAAAAATTAGGAGCCTACGTCTAAAGCGAAGCCAGAACCTCAACATCATTTATTCTATTCTACATGGCAAAAAGTCAAAAGGCGTTGCTATCGCCAAAGAAATGTTACTTATTCTCCTTTTCGGTATTTCTGTTTTCAGCTCCGATCCATCGATAACTTCCTATATATTTATACACGACAATCAGTCATTCGTCAATAAACTAAACAAACACAAAGCAACATTCCCATATCCTGTGGCTGCAGACAAGTCCTTGCGAGAGCGATGGAATTTGCGTGGTTTTGGGCCACAAACAATATCATGTGCCTCGAATATTTAGACATCGGAGATCTTACTAGATTAATCTCATCCACACAATTATATGTTATTTATAAAAATTTTTAGATATACTATAGTATTAAAATTTAAACAATCTCATCCACACAATTATATATTATTTATAAAAATATATAATATTAAAATTTAAACAATCTCATCCACACAATTATGTGTTAATATGTGGACCAGATTAAATAGCATCCGCTTTCGAATACTCATCAGGACCTGACATTTTACCTGCCTACTTTAGTGTACGGCGGGAATCATTTAATAGATACTAAGGGTAATAATGATAATAGACAGTAAAGAGAGCCAAAGACTACGAGAGTGCTAACAATTTATTTATCATGCTATCACTTATGTTAAACTCGACTCTCTAAATAATTTAGAAAAACAAACAAATACATTTTAAACTTCAAAGTGTGAACATGTTATCGAACTTGTTTCCAATCCACATCCTCCAATGCATGCAAAGTTTAATTAAGGCTTTAAGGAGCAGAATTGTGGAGTGGAACAAGAAAAGTAGACAAATAAGTGTATATTTATCTGAAAAAGTAAAAAGAGGAAAACTGAGGACCTGAAAAAATATATAAAAAAGGTGACAAAAGATACTAGAAAAGGAATAAATAAAAGGAGGAGTGGACGATGATCAAGAACACCAGCTCTCATGGCAAGTGGCATCCTACCAAGCAGTTTCACTATGTGACTTGATTGATACGAAACTCTTGTCTTTGTATCTTTATCTCCGAAACTACAGGGCCTCTTCTTGGATCTCTCTCATTCTCAGAAGCCACCAGTTTCAGTTAACCGTATCTTTATCTTCATCCTCACAAGTCACAAATACACTTCATATATGCATAAACCTCTCTTCTCTTCTCCTTTTCTTCAAGCCACCAGTTCCCACTACCTCTCCTCTCTCGCTCTCTTCCTAAGTTTAAAGCCACCAGTTTTTCATCAATCTGTATCTGGTTGATCTTCTCTCCGCTTGAAAGCCACCAGTTCCCACTATTACTGTATCTTTATCTTCATTCTCATACACCCTTGTCACAGATTCTAGATCATCTTTCTGACCCGAAACCACCCTCCTGTCTTTCTCTGGCACACCACATAAAGAATGCATCTTTACGTCTCTCTCCACCCACAAGCTACCAACTTTTCCTCTTCAATCTTATCTTCTTTCTCCTTCATCTCCTTGTTGCATGTATATATGCATATATATAAGACGAAGAAGAGTTGGGGGGTTTCTAAGTGTATATGTATCTTATTCTTATCCTCTGCAAAGATATCATATAAATCCACCCAACTTTGTCTTTCTTTCCCGTGTAATAATAAGAAGCACAATCTCAACGTGACAAAATGGTTATAGCAGGCAGTGTCTATATCCATGACATCCCTGATGCTAGTCTTTCCAATATATTCTCTTCAATAACCGATACGCGAACCCGCAATGCCATGTCCCTGGTGTGCCTTAAGTGGAACTGGATAGAGCGCTCTACACGAACATCTCTTGCTCTTCGAGGCAAAATCCGAGACCTGTTTCTGCTGCCAACCTGCTTTAGAGCTGTCACTAACCTTGACATCTCTTTGCTTTCACCTTGGGGACACCCAATTCTTGACTCCCATCCGAACCCAACACTTCTGGCTCAGCTTTTATCTAGGGCCTTTCCCTCTGTTGTCTCTCTCACTGTTTACGCAAGAAACCAATTAACCCTTCATTTACTTGCTTCACAGTGGCCTAGCTTGCTCCAAGTTAAGCTTGTTCGCTGGCACCAGCGACCTCCTTCGCCTTTGGGGTCTGATTTCTATGCTTTGTTTGAACACTGCCACTCGCTTGCTTCACTTGATCTCTCTCATTTCTATTGCTGGACAGAAGATTTGCCTCCGGCCCTTCAACGATATCCCTCTCTTTCTGCTTCTCTTGTCCATCTTAACATCCTTACGTACTCTTCTACCGAAGGATTCAAGTCCGACGAGCTTCTTGCCATAACTGCTACATGCCCGAATCTCCGAGAATTACTTGCCACATGCATATTTGATCATAGATTCCTTGGTTTTCTTGGAGATGAAGCTTTGTTATCCCTTGCTTCAAATTGTCCTCGCCTATCTCTTCTTCATCTTATTGATACTAACTCCTTATCTAATGCAAGAGGTGACCCGAATGATGAAGGATACAGTCCTCAAGATGCAAGAATCAGCCATGTTATGCTCACGGACTTTTTTGCTGCATTGCCATTCCTTGAAGAGTTGGTTCTTGACGTTTGTCATAATGTGCGTGATACTTGGCCAGCACTTGAGACCCTCAACTTCAATTGTCCAAGGCTTACATCCTTGAAACTGGGACAGTTTCATGGTATATGTAGGGGCATACATGCTCGTCCAGATGGCATTGCACTTTGCAGCAGATTGGAATCATTGTCGATAAAGAATTCTGCTGACTTAACTGATTCTGGTTTAATAGTTATTGCCTTTGGCTGTCCAGGACTGACCAAGTTTGAGGTTCATGGTTGCAGAAAGATCACTGAGATGGGGATAGAGAAATTGGCTTCAATTCTTAGGAAGACCTTGATTGATGTGAAGATATCTTGTTGCAAGAACCTCAATACTGTGAGCTCGTTAAGGGCCTTGGAAGCAATCCAAGATCGTATACAACGACTGCACGTAGACTGCTTATGGGAAGATATGAAGCAGTTTGAAGGAGAGACTAGCTCAGGTGGTTCTGACGGGTTCAGACATTTCCTATCAGAAATGAGGGTTGGGAACAGGGAAGAACCGAGGTTGAAGAAGAAATCCAAGATGTTCCATGGTGGAAATAGATACTCTTCAGGGCCTTGGTCAAAGCTGCAGAGTCTTTCTCTTTGGATTGAAGTAGGAGAGCTGCTAAGCCCATTGGTTTTGTCAGGATTGGAGGATTGCCCTATGCTAGAAGAGATAAAAATAAAAGTTGAAGGTGATTGTAGGTACCAGCCAAGGCCTTCCTGGGAAGGATTTGGGCTGAGCTCTCTTACCTGCTATCCTCAACTTTCAGAGTTGCATCTGGACTGTGATTCTGCTATTGGTTTTGCACTTACTGCCCCTACCGGGCAAGCTGATTTGAGTCTTTGGGAGAGGTTTTATCTTCAAGGTGTTGGAGATTTGAACTTGACTGTGCTCAACTATTGGCCCCCACAAGACATGGATGTTAATCAGAGAAACCTCTCCCTTCCAGCTGCAGGATTGCTGGCACTATGTAGGAAACTGAGGAAGCTTTTTATTCATGGAACTGCCAATGAACACTTCATGACGATGCTTCTGAAAATACAAACACTCAGGGATGTCCAGTTGAGAGAAGATTACTACCCGGCACCGGAGAATGACACCACCACAGAGATGAGGATCGCCTCATGCTATCGATTTGAGGATGCCCTCAACAGACGTCTCATTCCTGATTGAAATATAGGGAGCTATGGAATCCAGGATAGCTTATATTCCTGCTCCTGCATGCATGCTCCTTCTTGGCTATGATATCACTGATTGATCAGAAACCCAATAAATTGATGGATTTGATATTATGTTATCATTTGTGAGAAGTTTGACATTTCAAGGTTGAAATATAACACACACATATGCAGACAAGGAGGACGTAGATATAGGTTTTTTCAAAGATGAAGATATAACTTAATTGACATGATTCATACAATCTGCATGCTAAACCTTTGGATCAACAAAATTGATGAGAAAGATTGAACAAGGAAGAGAGAACTTGAATGATGGACTAACAAACAATTACTCTTTATTTTTTTTTAATGCATCTGATTCAAACGCCGGCACAGCTAGTCATGACCAGTTGTTTCATCAAGCAAATCATCCTGTGATCTGAATTCCTAAATAAAAAAGTTAGATGCTTTAATACTTTGAAGATAAAAGATAGTTAATAAAGAAGTGTGGCATCAGCTGGATCTGGTTCTGGAGGAGCAATGTCATTCATGCATGATGTTAACTTTGAGTGGTGTGGTAGAGATGGTTATTTGGGATGTTTGATGTTAAAACAGAAATAGGGGCAATCCTGGGTTAGCTGCATCCTGGGATGAAGGGATAATTTAGGTACCACGTCAAGAGTTTTGTAACGGGGTAGGGATTGGTCGGTGACTACTTTTTGCTTTTATGTTCATGGATGTCCTGTTGATGTACAAGACCCTCTCTAATATTACTTTTTCTTATTTTGTCTCATAAAATTTCAGTCATTTTTTTTTACATAATATACGCGAAACTTATACAGAATTCACATAAATAAATTACTGAGATTTATTGAACACAATAAAACATCGTAATAATAGATAGAAGATCTAGACTCACTACTGATAGGCTTCTGCAATGATATTTCTTGTTCGTTCCAAATTTGGCAGATATAGTGGGCTATTATTTAAATATATCTTATACATAGTCTAAATAGGTTAACCGCCGATATAATTAGCCGTTTGTCAAATATATTTTTATTATATTAGCTGATTTTTAATTTAATTTAATTTTTTTTATAATTTATAAATTAATTAAATTTTAATATATTAATAAAATTTTAATTTTAATTTTTTTCAAAAAAATTACTTAAAAATTAAAATAATTATTAAAAACAAAAATGGAAAAATTTTAATTTAATTTAATATTTTTTATCATGTTTTTTTATTTTATCATTTTAATTAATAGTAAAATAATTAAAGTTAAAATTTAATTTAATTTAATGTTTTATTAAATAATAATTAAAAAAAAAACTGACAGGTGTGACGTGACTTTTGTGACGTGTGTCACGCGCATGACACTTAATCACGAGCTTAAAATTTAAATAAAAATGATGACAGAAGAAAGTCAAGGCTGCGGAATAAGAGATGTTTGGATCTGGAATACATGATCAGATCTGCCTAATTAATGAGTTTTTTGTTTTGTTTTTAATAAACTATTTAGTTATTTTTATTTATTTCCAATGATTGTTCCACTACACTTCCGTTTATCATGGCCCGTCGCTATCCTCAGCATAAGATATTTAAGTACAGTTAATTGTAAAAGAGTTTAGGTATATTGTTTAATATTATGGTGTCTTATTTTGTTCAATAAATTTTAATTATTTATTTATGTGGGTCTCATATAAGTCCTACGTGAATTCTACAAAATTAATAATTAAAATTTTATGAGACAGAATAAAAAATAATAATATTAAACAAGAAATCTTTACTCCAATTATAGTCCAACTAAAAACATTTTTTAACTATTGTGTGCGTTGTCATTTCTCTTTCTTTCCTATTTAGTTTTTAATTCAGTTTTTTTTTTTGTTTTCAGAATAATTTGGGTATCTGAGGCGTCTAAATAACTAATGCTGTGATTTTAGATTTATATACAAACATAACAATTAATTTGTTTTCACACATATATCCTAAAAATAAAAATGAAACAAATTCTAAAAAATCACGGACTTTTTATTTGTAATTAGGTCCTTAATTTTATTTTTAACAAATTACAAAAATAAAACAATTAGTACGTCATGATCGGCAGCAGCATTGGTGATACAAACATCACAAAGCTTCATCAATTTCATACTAAAAGTCTAGAGTGGAAGGCCCTCGCAGGACAGCAATGAAAACTCAATTTCCACCTAACGGCTCCCTGCCTGGTTGGACTTGTAGATATAACCCAGCCTAATCGCTTGTTCGCAAAACATTTTTCTTTTATCTTTCGATTTTGGATTGGTGCAATGTAAATACAGAACCAACACATGCGAGAATGATATTATCTTTTTGTATTTTGGTTGGAAGGCAATTTAAGACTTTTATATTTTTTGTTTTATTTATATAACATAATTTCACTAATAATGTTTCACTAAAAAATTAATTTTAATAATAACATTTTGAAAATGTATTTTTTCCTAAATATATAGTAAGTATAATTGTTTCTAAGTAGAATTCCATTTTTAATTTGAATAGTAAACATGTAAATTCTTTTTATTTTTTAAAATTAAACTTTTTAGTTGATAAATAAAAAATATATAAAGATGAAAATAAAATTAGTTCTTAATTATAAATAAAATTAATTTCTGTTGTTATAATTATAATAATAAGATCAACTATACAAGTTTTACCCCAAAAGCAAAAGTAAAACCTACGAAAAAAAAAATAGACATAAGATTAAACGACCCTAAGCAATATTGAAAATGAAAGGGTTGTAGCATCGTAGCCAGCAAGCAATAGCATAGCATAGAGCTCGTGGTAAGAAGCTGAATTTACGTATTTCGTCTCCTCCCGGCCTGATCCTACGAGTGGAAGTGTTTCTGTAAATAATTGATTATATTAATCTCAGTGGACTTAATTTAGGAGACAGTTGGCGGAGAATAATAATAAGAATATGAATAAATATAGTAAAGAATGATAATGAATATTATTATTATAATTATAATAATTAATTAAAAGGAAGGAATAATTACTATTAATATTAATAATGATTGGTTTGTAAAAATATTAAGAAATAAAAATTTATTATAATGAATTTATTATATTTTAATTAATTAATTACAATATAATTATTAATTAATAGATAAATTATATTTTAATTAATTATATTGTAACTAATTAATAATATTTTAATTACAATATTTTAATTAATGAATACTTATATTGTAACTAATTAATTATATTTTAATTAATTAATTACAATATTTAATTAATGAATGAATTATGTTTTAATTAATTATATTGAAGTTAATTAATTATTAATAATATTTCAATTAATTATATTGTAATTAATTAGTTAATTAGTTATATTTTAATTAATTAATAATTATATTTTAATTAGTTATATTTTAATTAATTATAATAAGCACACCCTTATATATTAAAAATACCCTTAGATTAGAAGAGGAATGAGATATTACCAAAAAAATAAGTAATTAAAATAATAATTCTATAATCATATTCCCTTATCAAACTCGTCAATCTTTCGTTACGTATCCATCCCTTTTCTTTCATACCTACCAAACAAGCAAATTCCTAGTAGCAGTTGACCGACCAAGGGACCGGGTGGTAAGGTGTTGATTTAGGACAAGTTGGAACATTAAGACTTAAGAGCATAGAGTTTGTCAATGTCCTATATCCAAGTTGATCGACGTGTAGGAAAGGAATACATAAGTAATGAAGTTTGACTGGTAGTTTCCTTCCGCAGTATATGTTCACCGGTCAAGAGGGATGAGACTTGGTGAGTGGTAGACGAGCATCTAACACCAAAATAATTTGGTGATACTAAAATCAGACGCATTGTAACAATTTCAGAAGTTGCCGTCAGTTCAGTTTCCTCTAAAAGCCCCAACTTGTCCAGTGTGCAAATTATAACTACTTAGAAGTATCCTGATAGTTACAATATATCTTTCTGTAGTTCATTTTCAAATGTCAATTTGGTCACTTTGGCAGAGCTTTCTTTTTGTATGGTAAGAACCAACAATTTTGTTGAACTGACTGGTAGGTTGCCGAGTCCAACATTATATACATTTCAATAGGACAGAGCCACACATTTTCTGGTAACCCACTTTCAGGAAAAAAATGGGTTCCCATAAAACTCTATCGGCTCTTGTTTTCCTGCTTCTAGCTCCATTTTCTTGCCTATCTACTGAGCTGCCTAGTGAATATTCTATAGTGAAGAAAGACCACACTGAGTTTCTTTCAGAAGCACGCATCGTCCATCTCTTTGAGCTATGGAAAGAGAAGCATGGAAAGGTGTACGATCATGCACAGGAGGCAGAGAAGAGGCTAGAAAATTTCAGGAGGAACTTGAAATATATTATAGAGAAGAATGCAAACAGAATGTCCACTTCAGAGCACTGGGTGGGATTGAACAAGTTTGCTGATCTCAGTAATGAAGAGTTCAGGCAAAGATTTTTATCAAAGGTCAGGAGACCTGTAGGCAAAAGGAGAGTTTTTGGGACTACATGGCAAGGAAGATCTGAAAGCTGTGAAGCACCTTCTAGCTTGGACTGGAGGAAGAAAGGAGCAGTCACGGGTGTTAAGAATCAAGAATCTTGTGGTAAGTTTCAGTTCTTTAAGCGAACCATATTAGTTTCTCATGTCCATACTAATCACTTTAGATACGATGTTATACTGCATAAAATGATATTAGAATTCATAGTTAGTTTCAATGAGCGGAAAAGTAGGACTCTATTGGTTGAAGTTGTTGTTTTATAGCGCATGGGTTTGGAATAAATTGAATGCTAATTCTGCAGTGAAAACTGAGGATTAGATCAGTTAGCAATGGACATGAGCTAGGATGTACCCAGGGTCAATATAATCTGAGAAGTGACACCTACTTTGCGTTGGAGTAGAACCTATTAAACGTAGAAATGAGAACACTGGAAAAGGGCATTAGAGTCTTCTATAAATTTGATGGTTAAATAACAGAACAGCTGTTGTGGGGCTCCAACTTGTTGAAGGAACAATCCTAGTTAGAAACGCCTGTCTGTGTTGACTGGCAGGTCGCAAACCTTAATCAACAACTGCAAGAAATTACAGAAATACATTATACTGAAGGATGATTCTCTTCTGAGACAAATGCTCCTTCAAATTGAAGATTCTATTCCGGAAATTCAACTATTAGTAATTTTGAACAAGAGAATCTTAGATTATTTTAATCTTTTGATTCATTTAATACCATAAAAGGCAAACATGGTAGCCTGACATTTGCTAGCTTGCGTTGTAGTCCAGGCAACTTACATTACTAGAGTCAGCTTGATTCCAATTGGTAGAAAAGTTATACCAAAGGGTTTAAAACAACTACAATTTTAACGAGGTAGTACAGTTGTTACTGTTTTTTAGAGCTGTTGCAGTAGTCCGTAATTGCTGTAATCATGCTAATTAATAATCCATGACTATAGTTTGAAATTTATAACCTTGGTTAAACCAGTTTGCAGTGGATAATATCGCAGAAAAATACTGTTTTTTTTTTCTTTTTGTAGAATAGCGCAATTAGTACATGGTTAGTTATTTATCAATTCTGTCCTCCAATCTTGTGCTCCTGACTTGTAGGAAGTTGCTGGGCATTCTCTACAACCGGAGCCATTGAAGGAATAAATGCCATAACCACCGGTGACCTCATTAGCCTCTCAGAGCAGGAATTGGTGGATTGTGACACAACAAATGAGGGTTGTGACGGAGGGTATATGGATTACGCCTTTGAATGGGTAATAAACAATGGTGGAATTGACACAGAAGCTAATTACCCTTACACAGGTGAAGATGGTACCTGCAACACTACTAAGGTTTGTTTCCAACTTTTCTTTTATTCCTATAAATATTTTAACCAATCCCCTGAAGCTATAGCAACAGTTATAAAGCAAACTTACTGTTCTTTGTCTGATTAACAACGTTTGCAATCATATAGGAGGACAGAAAAATTGTATCCATTGATGGGTACAAAGACGTAGGTGAATCAGATAGTGCTCTCTTGTGTGCAACTGTCCAACAACCTATAAGTGTGGGGATTGATGGCTCTGCAATAGACTTTCAGTTATATACTAGTGTAAGTATCTTTGATCATTTAAAGAAAGTACCTTTTAAGTGAACAAAATTATAAGATAAATGTGGTAACTTTGGCAGGGTATTTACGACGGGGATTGCTCTAGTAATCCAGACGACATTGATCATGCTGTTCTAATTGTTGGTTATGGTTCTGAAGATGATGAAGATTATTGGATAGTCAAGAACTCATGGGGTACAGACTGGGGAATGGATGGTTATATATATATTAGAAGGAACACTAACTTAAAGTATGGGGTGTGTGCTATCAATGCGGAGGCCTCCTATCCAACTAAGCAACACCATGCACCATCTCCTACTAGTCCTCCATCACCCTTTACGCCACCCCCACCTCCACCTCCACCTCCACCTCCCCCACCTCCACCTCCATCTCCTTCACCAAGTGATTGTGGAGACTTCTCCTACTGCCCAAGTGATGAGACATGCTGTTGCCTCTTTGAGTTTTATGACTATTGCTTAATCTATGGTTGTTGTTCATATCAGAATGCTGTTTGTTGCACTGGAACAGACTACTGTTGCCCCAGTGATTATCCTATATGCGATGTGGATGAAGGGCTATGTTTTAAGGTATACAATTACAATATGTCGCATTAATTAATGACTGGACATGAGTAAATATTTGAAGTTGAGGATATCTTGAGTTGTTTGATTGATGGTTTACATGTTTCTAACAGAGTGAAGGAGATAACATGGGAATAGCTGCAAAGAAGCGACACATGGCTAAGCACAAGCTTCCTTGGTCTAAGTTGGAGGAAAAAGAGGGAATGTATCAACAACTCATTTGGAAGAGAAATCGATTTGCTGCAATTCTTTGAAAACTAGAATCACGTATATGAATATGAAGATTGTGGTCATTGTGTCCTTTGTCTTTACTTCTCAGGTTGGAATTTGGTGATCGTCCTAGTCTGGACATATGTTTTGTTTCCATAAACATATAAGTTATAGAGCGGGAAATTGTTTTAAGTAAAAGAAAATTGAAGGGGGAGTGGGTGGCGGTAATAAGATTTATGTTTCTTGATCTACTGGAGTTGTAATTTTGTTATTCTGTATCAAGTGTCACTGTTTCATTTTCATGTACTTAAAGCAGCATTCATGACTGTTTCTTTAGACCTTGTAATTGGGCTTGAAAATTGGTCAATAAGGCCTATTACTTGACTTTTTCCCTCATTTATAAACCTACGTAGAACTTAGGAATCATTACCTCAATTTATATGAACAATATACGTGGTGGGTTTTTTTTTTGGTAAAAGACTCTTTCTCGACATTAAAACTATAGGCTCTCAAGATTTGAAAAGTAAGGAGACCTAGATTTTATACCCACCAAGGGCCACTTATTTCTCTTTAAGTTCCCCACTCAAGAAAAGGCCCCTTGAGGTAATTGAGTTTGGTCCATGGTACTACAACAATCTTCCTATTTTTATACAAATATGAAATCCATATATTAAACTTGAGGATATTAAAATATTAAGTTCCAATTTGGATCATATATTCGTAATACCTAGCTTGAGTATTGGTTTTTACTAAGGGTCTGAGTATGTTAATTAGCTTTATTGAGGGATTGGTGCGCATGAAGCAAGAGTAGTGTTGACATGCAACATGATCTACTTGAGTACATAAAATATTATGCACACCTTTGTATCAGTATTGACATGCAATAAGATTTATATAAGGAAATTCTTCTAGTCAAGTTGAGAGAGAATGACACCCTTATGGAGGATACAATAAGTTTTTTATATCAATAAAGGCCTTCTTTAATTTAGCAAGGAAAATTCTAGAGACCAACTTGGAGAACTAGAGGTGATTTTGTGAAGTTAATGGGTTTGGACTTTGAACTTGATAATTCAATCTCTCATTCCTGCAAATAAAATAAAGGACCAATTGGTGGATTTGTCGGATAATGCAACCTCTCAATCCCCTCAAACGAGGGACCAATTGATGAATTGCCATATTAAGACAATTGGCAAGCAAGATAAGAAAAATATTTATGCTAGCTATTCTCCATGTCTAGGGACTCTTAAAAGAGCAAATGTAGGGAGTAATACTTCTATAAATGAGCCAGTAAGGGCTAGTGAGAACTACACTTAAAATGTTTTGGTCCAACTCCCTTCAAGGTTTGATAAGAGCCCTATTAAGGAAAATGAGCAAAGTTATAAGGTTGATGATGATCCATACAAGGCTCATAAGGGTTTTAAAATGTTAGAGAGGAGAAGATCAGGGCATAATGCAAAGGGCAATGTCCTTATCTCTTCTAGATAATGTCCATTTTTCTTGGAACATAAGGGAGTTAAATAACCATAAGAAGTAGATGTTAGTTGCATATTATATAGCCTCAAAAGTCTTTTTTTGTCTTTTAAAATCCAATCTAAAGGAGAATATATGTGCAAATATTTGATTTTTCAAAAGTAATTAGAAGCTAATAATAATTCATAGACATCACCCCAAAAAAGAATTATTGTTGCATATGATCCTAAACTAATTAAGGTGATAAATTCTTCAATCTCGTTTCAATATATTCACCTTTATGTTGAATGCTTGGGTATTGGAAAAGTTTTGATATCTTTTATTTATGATTCTAATTCTACATTCCAAAGAGTTTTTCTATGGAAGGGGCTGATGCTATTTAAAAATTTAGTCATGGATCCTTAGATTTAGCTAGTGAACTTTAATCGTACTTTTCTTTCCTTAGAAATTAAAGGAAATAGAAGTAGGAAAATTCATTATAAGGAACTCAGGTCTTACCTCCAAACTTTAGAAGTTACCGACGTTGAAGCTAATGGATGTTATTTCATTTGTTCTAATAGATAAGAAGGGGAATTGCTTATAATTAAAAAACTCGATAAAGCTCTAATGAACTTTGAATGGCTAAGTAGATTCCAATATAATAATGCAAACTTCAACAATTCCCCAAGCTTAGACCATTCTCCTATAAAGAGAAAAGGCCTGCCACTAGATCACAGAAGGAATTCGCCTTTCAGGCTCTTTAATCACTTGAGTGAAAATGATGGATTTTGGGATGCCTTGGTGAATGGACTGAACAGGAATGTCCAATGTTATGATTAATTCAAACTTGACTTGAGGTTACACTATCAAAGAGGAACTAAAGAAACTTAATTAGAGCTCTTCTAAGAATTCAGACGTCATTAGAGTTAGGGAATCCCTTTTGATGAAATAGTAGGAACTTTATGGTAGTCCCTTGGATGATTTTAAAAATATTCAAGAGAGATTGGCTTTAAATACAAATAATTAACAAACTAACACAATTTTAACCTAAACACAAATAATTAACAAACTAACACAATTCTAACCTAAACACATACTAAATGATCGAATTAACGACTAAACACATATCAAACTATGTCCTAAAACATTATGCAATTTACAGTTATCAACATCCCCACACTTAAACGTTTACTTATCCTCAAGTAAACAAAACAAAACAAAAAAACACAAAGCACACAATGCAATAATAAGATGATGGCTTCAACTTCATCAAACAAATTTAACTCTAACCACATTCATTTAAGTTGTTCCAAATTATTAACATGCAAAATTCGCATCTAGGAACTCTAGAATAAATATACATATTAATTGAAACTTAAATGTCAAGTTTATTCACCCCTTTCAATTTTACAAACACATTAACAATTATGTGGTCAATCGAACTTTGTAACTAAAACTTAGTACATTTTCATGAAAAGCTAGGCTACTTATAAGTTCAGTAGGTTTTTATTAAAAAGCATTCTTTTTTGTTACTTTTTATGGACATGGAACTAGTCTTTTTACATGGAGGCAAACATTGGTGTTGAATGTTAATCTGGTTACTCGACTAAGCCATGTTTTTAGTAAATTGTTTGGTTGGAACGCCATTATAATCTTTTGACGTGAAGGCATACATTTGTGATACTTGTCGATCCGATTACTTGACTACATCACATTCTCAACTGGCTACTTGCTTTATTCATAACCTGAAGGACAGTGAAATAGTTAATTATTTAAAATTTGTAAACACTGTTTCTTTTGTTTTGATGCCTACCTTGTTGTTTTGGTTACTCGTTTTCATGAAACAATACTAGCAAAGCTACTTAGACAAAAGACCTAAAATTATGAATGAATGTGATAACTTATAAGGTGACAAACTAACACTGAATCCTAATTAACTTGCATATTTGAGCCAAAGTACCCATGTTGGGACCCCGCCCTTGCGAGTCACGTGCCCGACGTCCTATGTGACATCTGGGTGCGCATCCCACAAGGGTGACATGCCCACACCAGTCAAACATAAAAAACAAACTCATTTATCCTATTTCAGAACAGATTTTGGAAAACTTTAAACCGGAATTTAAAACTGACTTTTTTTGAAAATTTGTTCCCCATTGTTTTAAGTCTTTAATGACATTAAAATCATTCAACTTTCATAAGTCTGAAAGTTATAGTCCAAACATTTTCGGACTATTCTTAGAATAAAACAGTACACTATGCTCAACTTCCATCCTGAAATTGAAAGTCTTAGAGACTAAAATAAAATTTGAATCCTTCAAATACTTTGTACCTCTATGTCTATAGTTTATTTAGAAATAAGAATCATCTCATTTGGAGCTCTACAGATCAAGATATCATCCAAATACTGAAGTATGTTTAGTGAAAATATCCAATTCATATTCTTCCAAATGATCCCCTCACTTTGATTCAACTAAACTTTTTCAAATTAACACCAAAAGTTATAAATTTTTGTGGAGAGATAGAGAAATGTGTTACAAAAATCAAGTAATTTGGAGGTCGGATGACAAAGTTATGGTCAAAAGAGTAAAATATGTTCAGGCAGGGGGGAAGGACTTGCAGGTCATGAGCATGATCGCGACCTGGAGCGCATGAAGTTGCGATTGCGACTTTTGTGCATCTCCGCAGAGTTGCGATCGTTACACCAACTTTTCTTCTTCCGACCTATTTTGACAAAATGAGCACAAATATCGGATTAAGCTCATTCTTAGAGCGTTTTAAAGAAGACTTCTAAATCTACAACTTCCATAAAAAACTTGAAAACAATTTCTGCCTCTATAAGGGTCAAAATTTCAAAACAAAATAACTCTCCTGAAAGTCCATCCTAGGCAACATCACAAACTTCTAATAATCATATCTCTCAACTTTAATGTCTAAAAATTTCATACTATATATCATTGGAAAGATGGAAAAATAATCTACTGTAAGTGCAAGTCGACTTGTACATGGGGTAAGTCGACTTACACGTATTCAGTACCGATAAGTCGACTTGTACAT
>JANJEY010000002.1:41853047-41871132 GCA_024703695.1 Erythroxylum cataractarum | reverse complement strand
ATACTTTAAGGCGACCGAAAGCTCTCAACAGAAGCTACAAGTTTCATGAAGATCATTTTATCAAATTTTGCCTAAATCAAAAAGTCAACTCTCTACCATTTATTCTCAAAAAGTCAAACTTTCTTAATTCTCCCAATTCTCACACTTTTACTAATCATTTCTTTTCTCCTCAATTTTCTTGTAGTAGAAAAACATCTATTACACAATATATATACAAAAACACTTATTTCATTTCATTTAATACTTTCTAATTTCCACTTAAAAATCGGGGTCCAACATAGAAAAACTATAAAACTGAAAATAAAAGATGCAATAGAAATTAATAATGAGAATTAAGTTCAACTAATCAAATCAGAAATCAAACACAAAATAATTAACAAGTGATCAATATGCAATCATAATAGAAATCAACCTAAGGAATTTACCAATTTATGAGAAAGGAGATTTTACTTATCATTAATGCTAACCTAGCTGATTATGTGTCAATGGAGTGTCGGTTCTAGACTATCCTAGGTTTAATTACTTTATCTAGGGTTATAAACTCTAAATCCTAAATTATAAACTGTAATCAAATTATGGAATTTACATTCTCTTAATTCATAAATTATCCAAAATCCTAATTAAATTTAAAGCACACTAATAAACTATCGAAACATTATATGGGATCTCTCTCTACATAATTACCAATATGATTTGACACGATTTCTATTAAATTACCTAACTCTTATTAATCCAATTTAATTGTTTTTTATTCAGTTCTCCCTCTCAATTTATTACGGAATTATGCAAGAATGCAATCAAATCACAATATTCATCCAATAAACACTATCAACTAAATTATCATTAAATCAAAATAAAATATTAAAGGAGAATTTAGAACATCATCAATATTTCATCATACTATCCATCTCAATTCTATACATAAATAAAATACAAACGAAAAGGAAATAATGACATATAATGGATGATAGAAGGCAATGACGTCAGGAAATCTCCTAATTTAGGAAGTACGCCAAGTTAGCTTTGTCTTTGTCTTCCTTTTTCTTCTTTCTCTTTTGGTATTCCCTTGTCATGATTTCAAGTGTGGTTGATGCAAAAGCTGCTTTGTGCTCCTCTTTATGTTCTTTAAATTGTCTTTTATGTTTTGGTAACCTTAGGGTCTTTCTGGGGTTCGAAAGGTCCAAAAAGTCCCTCAAAATGTGAAGTTCGTAAGCAATTGCGCGTCTACCCAATGCTGGCCTGATCGTGGGCCACATTAAGCCTTCTATCATGATAGGTCGTTGTTTTAGGTAGGATGTCTTCCAAAACTCCGTTCTTCGTTACTATCCTTAAAACACTAGCAAACACGTCACCTCAAAAATATCATATTTAAGCTCAAAAGCTTGTACTAACCCATAAATCACTTAAAACACAAATAATTAACAAACTAACACAATTTTAACCTAAGTACATATTAAATGATCAAATTAATGGCTAAACACATATCAAACGATACCCTAAAACATGATGCAATTTACACTTATCATAGATATCAAAAAATCCAAGCATGGAGATCCGATCTTCAGTAGTACATCTAAAGAAGTTAGCCACAAATGTGGAGATTGAGCATGTTCCAAAGGATACAGAGGGAGATGAAGCCAAGTTTGAGGAGCTTAAGGAGCCTAATAAGCATATAGAACATTATAAGTCTGAGAGATTAGTTTGTTGAGAAGCATGCTTAGGATGTGGGTATCGAAGAGTTGGATGATACTAATACACAAATTAGAGAGGAGGCTATTTTTCCTAATAATGAAATGAGGATAATGGATAATAAGTCCTCGATAGGGAACTTGATGGAGATGATTTCGTTCGAGGATATAGAGGACTAGTATGTGATAATTCCTTACATATCACCTCCAATACCACCACCTCCCTAGGACCATGAATACAATTTTGTATTTTGTATCTTTTCCCTTTTCTAGTTTATATGAATATTCTTGATGAATATATACATATATATGATATTTTCTCTTCATTTTGACCTAAAATTTCTCCTAGATTCTTTTCATAGTTTATTTAGTACTTCAACATCTATAATGGATTCACATTTTTATATGACTACATGACATAAAATTTAGGAATGTTTAAGTACTTTTTATCCTTTACCCCTTTTCATTTTTTCATTATCATCGATGGGAATATTAAGGATAATTTTTATTTTAAGTGTGGGGTAAGGCTTTGGATTTATAAGTGTAAACTTAAGTTTATCAAAATTTTCATTATTTTTTTAAAAAGAGATAATTTTTCAAATTTTAAAAACAAGCTATTGGAATTATGAAATTGGTTGTCTTGCTTAATTATATTATTTGTGTATCTTAATATGAATGTTGATAAATAAGTGATTTTGATTTACCTTATGAATTTAGAGAATGAATACTTGATGATCATTATGATATTCGTTGTGCAAAATGTATATACATAGGTAATTATGAATTATTTTCAGCACCTTTACTATCCAAAAAGGAAAATAAAATAAAATAGTAATATATGAATAAATGAGCATAATAAATTCACTTTATGGCTTTGTACTAATTAAAAAAAAAGTTAAAGGAGTGGTGCTAGTAGCTATTTCAGATAGTGATCTAGTTGAGTAACCGTAGGTATTCATGATAAGGTGTTTACTCTAGTGTAAAAAGACTAGTTAACTTTTCAAACAAACTTCTAATGCTCTTGTTTAAGTTTACGTTTAAGTTTTATTAATGAAAAGGATATAGATGTGTTTGAAAGTTGAAACATTCTTATGTATGTTTATTCTATGCATATGATTAAGTTTTATAATTTAGGCTGAAGTTTGAAGAGTTATGAAGTCAATTAAATTAGCTTGAAAATTGATGCAAGTAGTTAGTTGCAGAACATTTTGATTAGTTAAGCTTTTCTTTAAGTTATTTTCTACTTGAGATTGAATGGTGGATAAGTTTAATTGAGTAAAAGCAATTAGGTTTAATGTATGCTAGACATACATCATTTTAACACTATTTTCATAGCATATTGCTTATGTTTTATATTAATTTGAAGGATTTGATACATAATTTAAGAATTTTTATCATTTTTGTTCATATGTTTGCCTAATAAGGAAAAGAAGCAACGATGAAGAATAATTGAATCGAAATATAACAAATTTAGAAGATTTGAAAAAGAACCACATAATATAATTGTGTACATAGTCCTGCGTTAAGGACTATGATAGTGATGCTGAATGAACTTATGATAAGCTAGATGACGGTCTAGAAGTTATGAACATTAAAATGAAGAAACTATCTTTTAAAATAAAAGAAGTGTAAATTTTTTTTGGTGCATATATAAGTGAAATAAAAATATGAAGAGTGAATTGCATATCAGTAGACCATTTAAGAGTGTGGCCATTACAGACAATGAAAAAGTAAATGTATCAAAAATTGAGGATGAGATAAAAGAGGGATATCAATGCTCTTAAGGACTCCTTGTCTAACTTTACTAAGGGAAGTTAAAAATTAAAAAAGCATACTAGGAGTTCAAAAGAATTCCAACAATGGACATGGGATTGAGTATAGTTATGGGAGTGCACTTAATATTAAAGCTACATTATTAAGGGAAAATACATGCACAAGGAAGATCCATAACGTTAAATAGTAAATCAACATGTGAATCTTCATCTAGACATTTATATACATATACTAGGCCAAAAGGCAAGACTTATGTATTCATGTATAGTTCCTAATCTAGACCTAAAATCAACTATCATCCAAGCAAGGTTCACACATAATTGGTTAAATGATAGCAATAATTTCTTGACAGATGATTAAACTTATCATAGGCATCTAAAAATCCAAGGACACATGTCTCACTTATATTGCAACAATAAAAATTATTTTCTTCCCAAAAAAATGCACAACTTCTATAACATCCAAAGGAGTGTATCTATGAACAATAACTTTAGACCTCACTTTCATAAATAAATTCATATAGCATGATATTTTATTTTCTGGAAACTTTAAACGTATTGACAAATTTTGTTTTCTAAAAAAAATGACAAGCAATCCTTTAAAAATATAGGTTAAAAAGAAAGAGACAACCCATCAAGGACCTAAGCTTATTTGGTACCTAAAACTTTTTTTTTGGTTTGTAGGTCTCTAATAAAAGAGGAACAAATGGTACGTGGATAGTGGGTGCTCAAGACATATGAACAATGATACATTCCAATCTATAACTCTTAGAGACAAAGATAGAGGATTTGTTACTCTCAAAGATAATGCCAAAGGTAAGATAAATGACATTAAAAAAGTTAGTAATGAATATCATATTTCATTACCATAAATTAGTTTGCCTTCTTCCTTATACTCTTTAAATCATTGTTTAATATTTTATTAATTTAAAATAAGTTATTTTTTATCATGTAATTCTTGATTAATTGAATTCATTAGATAAGAAAAAGTTATTTAAATTTACCAACACCTAATTCACCCCCTCTTAGTTGTTATTAGGAACTAACACATTTTGTTAGGGATGGAAATGATATATGCCCGAGCCTGCCACAAACTTGGCCCGATCCTTACTACTAAAGAGTCAAAGCTTTAGCTTGAGCTTAAATTTTTTAAATTAATAATGCAAAAAATGACATCATTTTGCTTATAAGGGTTAGGCCTCGAGTCGGGCTAAGCCAAGCCTAGGTTGCTTGAGCCCAAGCTTAAGGTCTATCAAGGCTCAATTTTTTAGAAAAGCCTGCTCTGAGGCCAAGCCTAGTCCAGTTACCATCTCTACATTTCTTTGATTAACTGTATGCTTTCTTTAGATGGAAGTATTGTCTAATATTGTTACGTCTAGATTGGGAATTATACATTGATGTATGGGAATTGCATTTTGCCCTAACTTGTGTATATGAATATCTAGAAGAAATGCACCTTGTTCATTTACTCTCTTATGTAAAGGCTTTTCACCACATATATGTTTTTCCTTGACAAATGTAGTCTTAGTGTTAGATCCACTCCTATAAATGTACGAAATCTAATACTTATTAATGGAATTCTTTTTAACTCCTAGAATACTTTCTAATCTTTCACTTTATTGGATTCAGAAAAGGAGTCCTTGAGATTGCATTGACTTCCCTATTTAATGTCTCATTCTTAATTTTTAATTCTTCTAATTTTCATCAGCTACAATGTTCAAACTTTTGGATGCTTTGATTATATGCAACCTAATTTTTACCTTTTCTTTTTTACACATATATTCATCTAAAAGTCTTTTAATTTCTTTAAGTTTAGAAGAAATTTCCTTCCTTTCTATGCTCATAATTTATAGACCTTCATCTAGTTAATCATAAGTTAATTCAATATCACGATCAAAATTAGAGTTTGAAATTACCTCATTATCAATAATTTCTATAAAGCCCATATGAGTTATTTCTCCTCTTAAATGTTCACTTTTGGAGTTAGTTATGCTACTAAATTGTACTTGGGGAATCGTTTGTGCTACTATGTTGATGCTCTCCTTCTTCTTTTATTTTTTTCCTCCTCTTTTTCTAGTCATTTCTTTCATCAACTTTAAGGAGAGGACAATGTCACTTCATATGGTTAAGTTTTTTACATTCAAAATAAACAATTTGGAAGATTTCCTAATTGAATTTAACTTACCTTCATTGAAGGTTTTTCTTTTAGAGTAACTTTTTTCTTCTAAAACTTCTTAAATTTCCTAGTGATAAGGATGATGTCTTCATCTCTTCATCATCGCTTTCACTTAAGGATGGTGTATCTTCCTTAATTGATTCTTCTTTTAAGAGTCTGAATGCTAATTTTTTTCCTTAGAGTCATTGCCATTTCTTATACCTTGTTTAGCTTTAGTTCATAGCTTTAGTAACATAACTACGTCATTGACTTTTTTTATGACTATCGCTCTAGCTTCCCAAGTCTAAAAAAGTAACGTAAGCAAATTTCTGACTATTTTTAACATTAATTTATTTCTTTCTTAGACCTTAGGGATAATTAATAATATTAATAAATCCTATATATATGCTAGATATCTCTTATCATGCTTTAAATTTGTATTTATGGGTTAATATGCTTACTCTACTCTCTTTAACTTGATCACTACCCTCGTATATGACTTTAAGTATGTGATACATGGATAGTCATTCCTACCTAGTGCACAAAATAATATATGAACTACTTTATTGTTTAAAGAAATGAATCTCTTATCTTGAGGATCCCAATTTACTTTTAGTTTAGGAACCTTTCTATCATCTTTGAATTTCATAGGAGTCAATAGACCATTAGATTCTTTTTTACATAAATTACTTACTCTGATAACGTAAAGGCTTACATACTTTATAATGTAACATAAAATTTTAAAGTTGCTTTCAAAAACTTTTTGAAAAATGTTTATAGAAAACCCAAATTCTTTTCTATTTTAAAACTAATGAGAAACTTAAAGTTGCTTTGAAAAACTATTTCAAAAATGTTTATTGAAAACCCAAATTCTTTTATATTTTAAAACTAACGAGAAACCATGTATTTATAGCCTTTGGGACTTAATATAGTCTTTATAGTTAAAAAAATAGTCATCTTAGTACATTGGTGATCAATATAGCATATTGGTCCACCAATATGCATTTATTGCATAAAAATCCATTTGTTGGAATATTTACCGACCATTAATGTAGCATATTAATTATACAATATTCATTTATTTTTAAAAAAATTGTTAGAACATTAATTGAACAATATGCTATAATGGTCAACCAATATATTTGCATTATGAATTAACAGACTACTAGCCTATATTGGTTGACCAATGTACCTAAAATCTTAATTTTAACATCTCAAAATCATCAAACTTATTTTTCTTATTGAAAATATGACTTAAACACTTATTAAAATATGCCTAAAAAATGTTTTAAAGATTAAAAGAGTTTTCTTTGGAATAAAAAATTCAGTTCCTTTGATGATCGAAAAGACTCATCTAATGAGTTAAAATGATGATATACTTATGCTTAATGAGCCTCTAAAATATCAAAACAACTAAGTGGGAAGTACAATGATCATTGCATTTTTCATTTATAACGTTTTACCTTAGTCTTCCTTAGTCTTAGCTTTGGTTTTTACTTAAATAAATATGATTCTAATTTTTATTAATTTTATGAGATTGCTCTTGATTTTTACACAATGAAAGTAAATATTAAATTACTTTCTTTTAAATTTTTTATTAATAGTAAATAAGCTTTATTATTGTTAAAAATATAGATTGGAAGCTCTCTTGGTTTAATAATAGGGATAACTTATCCAAGATGAGTTTCAAATCAAAATCTAAAAGTGAAAAGGCAGTCTAGTGTTATAAGTGCAAGCAAACTGGACATATGAGGAGGGACTATTCAAACAAGAAAAAAGAAAATTGATTAAAGAAAATTTTATGATTCTTTAAGTTTGCTAATATGGTACAGAGCAGGGACTCATAGCAAATGGAAACAAGCTTAACATTTCAACTAGTTTACTACAGGACTTATAGATTCTGGATATAGGATGCTCACATCATATGACACCTAAAAAAGATTGTTTGGTGTCATATACATCAGGAAACTTTGGCATTGTCCGGTTGGCACTTAAGAAAGTTAGCAAAATCTTTAAAGCATGATAAGTCATAATTAAGATGTTTAATATTATTATGAAGATGTTGTGTGATGTTTGACATGTACAATTTAAGGGAGAACTTGATTCTTTTGACACTATAAATAAAAACAACTTTGTCTATAAAAATGATAAAGATATTTTAAGTGATAAAAAGTGTGACAAATGTGATGGAAGGTCAAAACTAGTAAAAAAAATTGATACAGAGCATAATTGTAGGTTAATATGTTATTGTAGTAAATTATACAATGATAATGCTAATTTGTGACATATGTAGTTAGGTCATCTTAATGAGTGAGTAATGAGAGAATTTTATAAAAGGAGCCTAATGAAGGGTGTACAAAATTTTAAGTTAGAGTTCCACAAATTTTATATTATTGGAAAATAGTATATGGTAACATTCAAGATGGAGAAGCACAAAACTAAAAGAAATTTGGACTATATCTATATTAACTTGTGCGGCAGTACTCATAAGTTGTCATTGGGTGGATCTTAGTATTTCGTTACAATAATTGATGATTTTTCATAAAACTATGGATATCATTCATAAAGTAAAAATTAGATGTTTTTATAAAAATTCAAGGTATGGAAGACTGAGGTGGAGAACTAGATAGGAAGAAAAATCATGTGCCTGATATCAGAAAATGGTATTGAGTATATGGATTCACAATTTTAGAAGTTATAAGAGGAGCACATGGTTTAATGACATTACAAAGTTTAGAAAACATTACAACAAAATAGTGTTCCATAGAGGATGAGAGATATATAATTGAAATGGTCAAATGTTTAAGAATGAGAGCAAGGCTCTCTAAGATTTTTTAAACAAATTCATTGGATATGCTATGTTATCTCATTAGCATATTGTTATAGATTTCACTGGATGAGATAATTATAGAGGAAGTATAGACAAGAAGAAAGTTAGATTTCTTTTGATTGAAGATCTTAAGTTGTCCTACTTATGTGCATATTTATACGATGAGAGGTCTAAGCTTGATTAAAAGTCGAAGAAGTGTATCTTTATTGGTTACCTAAAAGTACAAATAGGTAAAAGTTTTAGGATTTAACACCAAACAAGAAGGTAATTATTAAGGATGCAATATTTAATAAGAATTATATATTGAAACAAACATATGGAGAAGATATGTCAGGGTCGGCAAAGGGTAATACAAAGGTAGTAAAGTGGAACTAGATAAGCCTAAAGAAAAAGAAAAAAAAGAGGTTAGAAATTTTGTTTAAGAATATATAGGACAGATGTTAAAGGAAGAGCAACATTATAGTACACAGCTACAAATAAAAGTAAGACATATCATTAGGATGCCAAAATAGATATAGTAGAGGGGGGTGAGTCTTTGCATAAGAATTCGACATGAGAGTCAATATGACTTCTTAAATGAAAGATTCCTATAGGATGCAAGTGCGTA
The DNA here is from genome assembly GCA_024703695.1 of Erythroxylum cataractarum. Classification (NCBI taxonomy): domain Eukaryota; kingdom Viridiplantae; phylum Streptophyta; class Magnoliopsida; order Malpighiales; family Erythroxylaceae; genus Erythroxylum; species Erythroxylum cataractarum. The sequence goes on along the minus strand of JANJEY010000002.1, from coordinate 41,862,080 downwards.
AACAAGAGAAAGATAGTAGTAGTAAAAAGAAAAGGAGTAAAATTCAATATTTGACTGGTAGCAAACTAGTGGGTATAATGAAAGAGCATTGATTATGATGAAATTTTCTCTTAAATGATTTAAATATTTCTATTAAAGTATTAATGATATTAGTAGCTAGTTTGACTATGCAATTAGAGTGAAAAGATGTGAAAATATATCTTCTTCATGATTACATATAGGAGAAAATTTATATGGAGTAGCACAAAGGGTTTAGTCAACCTAGAAAGAAACATCTTATACATAAATCAAGGAAGTTGCTTTATGGGTTGAAGTAGTCACTATGATATAAAATTTAAGAAAAGAATTTGAGAAGAATGATTTAGGTGCTAACAAGAAACGTATAAAAATGTAGATTCAAAGGGATAAGAGCTCCAAAAAAATGAGGTTATCTCAATATTTTTACATTAATAAGTGTTAGACAGATGGCAAATCACTTCAGGTTTCCTTAGATTATTACCCAAAAATAGATGTAAAGGCTAAAGATATGTCTAAGATACAATACGTTAGCATCATTAGTCAAGTTAGCGAGTCCATGGAAAAACCTAGAGGACAACATTAGGAGATAGATAAATGGATGTTTAGGTACTTAAGAGATACAAAAAAGCCATGGGATTATGTTTAGCAGTTAATAGGATGATCTTTCGATTGTGTTATTTGTTGAAAATCAATAATTTAATATATATTTGCATTGTCCATAACTAACTAGAGTATGTGGAAGTGGTTGAGACTAGTGAAGGAAATGAGCGTTGATCAAAGTGGAGTTTGAGTAAATTAACATTTATTTGATAAAGAATTCAAGTGTATCATGCAAGGACTAAGCAAACAGATATGAGGCTTCATAAGATTGAAGAGTTGATTGCATCTAGAAAGATCTTGTTAAAAGAAGTTCACATTTTAGAGAACGCAACTGACATATTGACAAAGCTAGTTATCATAGAGAAAGTTTTTGCATTGTCTAGACTTTATTAATCTCAAAATGTTAGATGAAGCTACAACCAATATGGAGTATATTTGCTAAGGTGGAGATTATTGTGTATGAATTATGTGCATGAGTGTGCAATCTTAGAGCTTTTTAGGAAGAAAATGAGTGTTTCTTAAAAGTCTTTAGGTAAAGATGGTCAAGTGTACAATTCTGTGTCAGGACATGTTCTTTTCTCGGAAGTAGAGGAAAAGAATTGATCTAGTACACAGGTGGGTTGGTATGACGGATTTTTTTTTTTGAAGAAGGCTACAAATTGGAATATAGGTATATGGAGCTCATGTTCATGTGCAAATAAAAAAATGGTGAGTCACACGACCTATTATACGGGTGTTTTGAAATTCATGTCCATATGTGAACAAAGCCAATAACTTACATAGTCTAATATATACAATTATGTCTCAAGGTGTGTTTGTAATGGATTACTTTATTTGAAAATATAGTTTTGGTAAATTTCAAATCCGGAAAGAATTCTAAGAAGTAGATTTATGTTTAAGTTGTATTTGATAAAGATCAACTTATGTTGAATTGTACCAAAATAAGTTTATATATTAATATATTCATTGTAAACCTAGTTTAATTTTTTTTAAAAAAATCTTTAAAAGAGATTCAATTTAATATATAAACATAGTTGCTTTTATTCCCCAAGATGTAACCATACTAAATAACCAAATCTCACTGAGAATATTCTTATTTGTTTCATTACATAGTTGTTACATACTATTTCTATAAATATAATAAAGGGGGTTTAGATCACCTATTCCTGTTACTCTGTGCCTAATCTATTTTATGAGTATACATCTATTTAATTTATGTGTTCCTATTTATCGGATGGATAGATTATCATGGAATATGATAATAATAAGAACAAGGGTCTGTTCATAATAAAGTGAGGAAAAAAAAAGGGTTACTTCTTGTACTTGAATAGGCAGGCAATAACTGCACCGGAGGAATGTAATGCATGTGCTTGCATTGAATCTAACTGAAGTCCAATCAATGAATGCTTGACAATGTCCCCATTACAGCTAAGTTAAAGATATTTGTAGAATTGATAATATAACGTGCTCTTTGTCTTTGGAGCATGGTGAAGAGTATAGGATAGGGACTCCATTCTGTTGTGTCCTGATGGTCCCTTCGTTGGCTAAGAGAGGGCTCAAGGCGTGTTCTGGAGCAAGTGATTGGTAGGGTAAAGCTTTCAACTTTTCACCGAAAAGGGTATGCTGCAACTTACACTACCCGGTATTAAGTACGGTAAGGTTCTACTTGTTTCGTTCATTTTAGACTTTGGAGTCTATTATTGCTGAAGATGCCCGCCGAATGATATCTGCTTCCCTTTTGACAGTGATGGTATAGCAATTTTGAAAAGATGCTCATTCCAAGTAGAAATCAGTTTTTCAATGGAACCATCAATAGAACTGCCAAATATTTTAATGGAAACACCCTTTTTATGCTGCGATGACGTTGATTAAAATTCTTTAAATTTCAAATGACTGTTATGTTACGTTTGTATTTTAATTTTTATAAGATCTCGTTCAGTCGGATATTGGTGGAGCTGGGCGTTGCTGCTTGGATCCATGAGATTAGTTGATTCTGGTTCACAGATACCTGCAAAACAATAAAGACACACCGGGGGTTGATTTCCGGTAGGCCTCTTTGACGCTCAAGTCAGTCTCTTGAGAGAGTTTTGGTGGCTGGTAAATAATGAAAAATAGGGTTCTTGAATCTCGTACTTTTTTCACCACGAGGTAATAAATTTATAGGGTTAATACCTATAGAAATTAGGTCAATCCTCGAGGGATGGACCGATCGGTCCATGCGTCATTCTGTGTCTGGGCTTGGGCCTAGCACGACCGACCCAACCATAAGCCCCCTACTCCTCGAGTCTGAACAGGGAGAATGGTCGAAGGAGTACATAAGGATTGTTCAATTCGTCTGTATGATAACTCGTAATAGGCCCGATCGATCGGATATCAACACTTAGTGCAGGATGACTCGAGATAAGACCGACTGATCGAGGGTAGAGATAGGATCGACCGATCGAGCGTAATCATAAGATCGACCGATCGAGCGCAGGCGCCTAATCAAAACAATGAATTTAATCATCACTAATGGCGCGTGTCATCTGACAGGTTTTCGAAATTTAAAACGAAACGTCTTTGTAACCGTTGTACAGCTGTCACATACGTCCTTTCAACTATTGCGCCGCTATGGGTAACTGATAACCCTAATTTACATGGCCTAGATTTCGCCGCTCGTCCAAGTTCCATCAGTACACCCACTTAGTATCTTGTTATAAACGCTCGGGATTGACACACCTCTTCACTTTTTGCGTGTTCGATTCTTCAATCTTTGCTCTCTCTTCATCTCCCTGTTTGCAACCATTGGAATTTCCTTTTTCACCGTCGTCCAAATCCCTAACTCCAGTCACTAAACTAGGTACGTCTTTCTTCCTTTCCTCATTTGTAAGTGTGATTTTCAGTAACCATGTCATCAACTAGCTCTAGGAACGAATCTAGCTCCTCCTCTCCTTCTCCGTCGCCTCCTCGCCAACCTTCGCCACCTGCATCCCCGAGTCCTAGTGGAAAAATAAGTACGATTTTGAGGGAGCTCCATCAGGAATTGGCCGCTGAAGGATCTTTATAGGTTGTTGGGCCACTGGAGATAGCGGCGGAAACGGTGAAGGCGCCGGAAGCCAGCGAAAATGAGGCGTCGAAGTTAAGGGAAAATGAGGAAATCGAAGCAAGTGCCCGGAAGGATGGGCAACCTGTTGAAAAGCCACCGAGTGAACCTTCGATGATGACCGAAAGGGAGCTGAACCGGTCGGTTATTAAGAATAATATCCCTTCGTCTTGGGGACCTAGGCTGGTCGGCAAGAACGAAAGGATTCATAGCAGTGGGGGTGGCTATTTTGTTGTGGCAGAGAGCTTTTTTTCGGTTGGTGGTATGAAGCTTTCATACGCCCCTGTTATCGATGAGGTGTGCTGCACTTACCAGCTAAGGTCGAGCCAGATTCTGCCGAACGGTTGGAGGTTTATGAAAGGTCTGGTTTTGTTGTGCCATCACTTCGGATATCCTTCGTCGCTCGGCATTCTGCGCTACTTTTTGAGGATGAACCAGAGCTCGAGTGTCGGAGTCGGGATCCCTCATCTCCAATACAAGGATTTGAGGTATCATCCTGCTGGAACATCAGGGTCAATCAAAGCGTGGAAGACGAAGTACTTCTTTGTGAGGCCTCCAGGATCCACCTTTGAATCCCGACCGTAGAGGTATCCCCTGGCCCAGCAGTAAAATGATATTGTCGATCTACACATTTCCATAGAGGAAAGGTAAGTGATTGATAGGATCAAGGCGCTCGGTCGGTATTCTTTCGACCGCCTCATTCTGGGGTATCGTGGAGGGACATCAGTCAATGCCTTTTTAATTGATCCCCCTCCTCAAATTAGAGGGCTGGAAGAGGAGACCGCCCCTTCTGGTTAACTCCTCGTAGTTTATTTATCTATTGTACTCAAAAGTATTAATTTCGATTTCTAACCTGCTTCTATAATTGTGCAGCCATGGTAAGGGTCCAGGATTTCGCCGGGTCTTTCCGTCTCCCTAAATCCAAAAGGCAACCCAAAGGGCCTAGATCTTTGAAGGCAAAGAAGCAAAGAAGGGAGGTAGAGGCCAACGAAGACATCGCTCAGCCAACGATGTAGGACCAACCTACAGCAGTTCTGGCCCTTCCTTCCACTGTGGATCGACCTGGCATGTTAGTGTCGTTGTCTGTCCAACAGATCAGTGCGGGCTGAGCAGATTCGGAGGAAGAGATTGAGCCGTCGCTCAAAAGAAAAAGGACCGCTTGGAGTGTTGACCGATCGTCATGTCAACCGAACAAAGGAATAGGGAAATAGTAAGCGCCTCGATTAGATAAGGGCAAGGGGAAAGAGCGGGCCTCCCTCAGTAGAAAATGGATGTCCACGATTAGTCTTGATAAGACTACGTCGCTTAAGGACATCCAAGTCGCTCTGCATGTTACCCAGAAGGCTGTTCCTCCTCAGGATGAGAAATTTTTGGATACGCTGAACAATAAAGAGTTGGTGACTAGTCTCGTTCACGATTGTGCCAGGGATCTGGCGCTCCCCTTTGCAATGCATCAACATATCGATCAGCTTGATGACGTAAACCGAGCAATGGGCCAAGAGGTTCATGGTCTTCTTGAGCAAGTTAATGCTTTAAGAGCTGAACTTTCAGAGGCGAAGGAGGAGAAGGACATCTTACGAGCTCAACTCTCTTCACTGGAGGAGGAAAAGAGTATTTTGGAGGAAGAGAAGGGCGTTTTGAAAGCTCAACTCGCTTCGGGGGAGGAGGAAAGGAGTAGAGTGATTACTTCCAGGAGAGAGTTGGAAAGTGAATGCCGGGTGTTGCAGCTCCGTATTAAGGGCCTAAGGAAGAAGGAATTCGATGCCACTTCGAAGGCGAAAGTGGAGGAGGAGCTCCGTTCAAAATCCTTCCGTGAATGCCATGAGGCGGTGACAGAAAAAATGAAGGTCGAGAAGAAAATGCTAGAGCTACAGAATTCCGTCAAGGAGCAAAATATTGAAGCGATCAAGCGATGGAAAGAGTAGTATTTACACGAGGAATGTCTGGAGTTTGCCTGTGACTTGGCTTTTTCCATCTTGAGGAGCTGCTATTACGTTTGCATCCCTGACGGGTTGGAGGGTCCTTCATTTGATAATTACGCCGAGCCGATGCTTCCCTCCGAGCTCGACCTTTCACTTGAAGAAATGAGAGAGATAGCTGAAAAGGAAAGAGAGGTCTTGGTGGTTGAGATGCTGGACCTGAGTTCCGATGAGGAAGAGGATGTCTCTCCATCATCTTCTCCTGCCGATCCGGTTGCTGGCCCTTCCTCTCCCTCTGAAGGATCAAAATGATTTTTTCTTTTTTAATGCTCATCTGGTCGGGCTTATGGCCAGAACATTAATTCAAGGAAATAGAATTCTTACTTTTATTTCTTTATTTGTCGTGTTAAGATTGGGAGATCTTTCAAATAGCAGGTAGTGAACGAATGCACTCGATGTGCGTCGATCGGTTGTAGGGTTTGAGAGAGTCATGGCCAACCGAGACAAGAGAACTTGGCCGGGCGATGGCGAGGCCGAGCGATGGTGAGGCCGAGCGATCCAATATTTTGGTTCTTGGCATCGCCTGATTCCAAGATCCCGTCTTGACAACCTGGTCGATCGATGGTGAGGTCAAGCGAGGTAGAGGTCGAGCGATCCAAGATTTTAGATCTTAGCATTGCCTGGTTCCAAGATCCTATCTTGGCAACCTGGCCGATATATGGTGAGGCCGAGCGATCCAATATTTTGGTTCTTGGAATAGCCTGATTCTAAGATCCCGTCTTGGCAACCTGGCCGATCGATGGTGAGGCCGAGCGATCCAAGATTTTGGCTCTTGGCATCGCCTAGTTCTAAGATACCGTCTTGGCAACCTGACCGATTGATGGTGAGGCCGAACGAGGTAAAGGCCGAGCGATCCAAGATTTTGACTCTTGGCATCGCCTGGTTCTAAGATCCTGTCTTGGAAACCTGGCCGAGCGATCCAAGATTTTAGTTCTTGGCATCGCCTGGTTTCAAGATCCCTTCTTAGCAACCTGACCGATCGATGGTGAGGCCGAGCGATCCAAGATTTTGGCTCTTGGTATTGCCTGTCTCCAAGATCCTGTCTTGGCAACCTGACCGATCGATGGTGAGGCCGAGCGATCCAAGATTTTGGTTCTTGGAATTGCCTGGTTCCAAGATCTCGTCTTGGCAACCTAACCGATCGATGGTGAGGTCGAGCGAGATAGAGGCCGAGCGATCCAAGATTTTGACTCTTGGCATCGCCTGATTCCAAGATCCTGTCTTGGCAACCTGACCGAGCGATGTAGACGGCGATCAGTTGGTGGAATTTTCTCTTCTTGTCCAATTTAATGAGATTTTTTTTGCCAAGAAATTTGAAACCCCTTTATTGACGATTACAAGCGCGTGGGCCGTTAAAAAAACCTGACTGGCAGGGCCAGGAAAAAAGGTACCCACAAGTGTACAAGAGCATAAACAATAATAATCAAAGAAATAAATGAACTAAAATAAAGCTTATCTATTGGTAGAACGTCTTCAGGTTTTGAGAATTCTAGGGCCTCGGTAGAATCTTCCCATTCGTATCGCGCATGATATAAGAGTCGTGTCTGGCTTGTTTGACCACTTGATAGGGTCCTTCCCATGTCTGACCAAGCTTCTCAGGATGCTTTCTAGCCGCCTAGGCCTTTCGCAAAACGTACCCACCGACCTTTATATCCCTCAGCTTTACCCTTTTATTGTAGATTATTGTAGAACTTCGTTGCTTTTTGTCTACTTTTACATCAAGAGAGCTTGCCAACACTACCGCTCCCTCAAGGGTTCTTGTCTCTGCCAAGTAGCATTCCCTAGCGATCCTTTGCTGACCCCTGACAATATCGATGCCATGGGATATTGGGAACTTCATCGCCTAATAATAGGTTGAGACGACAGCTCTGAGGGCGTTTTGTGTGGCTCTTCTAATTATTGCATTATAGGCTCCTACAAACTTCACAAAAAGAAATTCAACATTCTTCACCACTTGGAATGGATTTTGTCCAAACTTTACGTTCAAGAGAACTCGAGCGAATGGATAAGCTGATGCTCCTGTTACCCATTTGATTGGTCCCTCTATCGACAGTAGCCATTCCTCCGGAATCTCCATCTTCTTGAAAGCGTCGTAGTACAATAGGTCGACCGAGCTGCCTGTTTCAATCATTACGCGCTTCACCTCACTACCGTTCATATTCAAAGTAACCACGAGTGCATCATCATGAGGACAACTAACACCAGCTAGGTCAGACTCGTCAAACGAGATCACCTCATTAACTTGTGGCTTTTTCGTTGCTAACTGACCCTCGGCGATCTGCCTGACATAGCGCTTTCTTCCTCTGATGGTGGACCCCTTGTTGCGCTTCAGCCAAAAATCATATTGATGACCCTAACCGGTCGGTCATCTTGCTGCCCAGTATTTCTATCATCTCTAGCCCTAGACTGTCCCCTCGTGTCGCGTCAGTCATCCATATTTCTGGTATGCCTTTCGCCATCATTCATGTTGTGTTGTCTCTATGGCTTTCGCCAATTGTCAGACCGACCGCTCCTACCTTCATTACCTCGATCGGTATTTCTACCATACTTCAAAAATCTATCCAACTTTTCCTCCTGGATGAGGAGTTCGATCTCTTTCTTTAGGTCCCTGCAATCCTCCGTGTCATGACCGACATCTCTGTGAAAACGATAATATAAAGAAGAATTCTACAAATAAGAGTATTCAATTTGTTGGGTTCTCGGAGGGATTCCCCTTCTGCTCTTATGACCTCCAGTACTTTCGCATATCGCCTGTTGAGCGGAGTGAAGGATTCTCGTCTTTGGTCCTTTCGATCGATCGGCTTCCTCTAGCTAGAATGATCCTTCTGTCGTTTATGTGAATCATCGGCTCTGCTGCTCGACCAGTGGCCATCCGTTCTGCGTTTTGTGTTTTTCAACACTTCCTCTAGCTGGATGTATTTATCTTCCCGATTTCTTATCTCTTGGATATACCTAGGCTGATCAAGAGCTAGCGACTTTTTAAACTTCTCATCCCTCGTATTACTCATCAGGGCGACCAACATGGACGAGCAAGTGAGATCAGGAACTTCGACAGCTTCGTTGTTAAACCGGGTGATGAACTCCCGCAAACTCTTGTTTCTTTCTTGGGTCAACTACATGACTTCCAAGGCGGTTTTCTGTGGTCGTTTACTTGTGGCAAATTGATCGAGGAATAGCAGTTTAAAATCCTCAAAACTGGTTATGCAACGTGAGGGCAAGCTGTTGAACCATCTTCGGGCCCCTTCTTAAAAGGCTGTGCATAAGACCTTGCATTGAATGACGTCTGGAATGCAATGCAGGGTCATCATCGATTGAAAGTGCTGCAGATAGTCGAGAGGATCGGTCTTTCCAGTA
>JANJEY010000002.1:41687751-41699463 GCA_024703695.1 Erythroxylum cataractarum | reverse complement strand
ATTGGTATTGATGAGCATTTGCATTTGTATTGATAATTTATATCAATGAGCATTGAATATCAATATTTGGCTTATAAATGTGCATTTTCGGTATATAGATAATATGTTTAAGCATATTTGCATTATGTACTTTGCTTAAGTATAACATCATTGTTTACATGAGCATTGAATATCAATGTTGGGTTCATTAATGTAAATTTATGGTATATAAGTTGTGATATTTCTGAATGTTTGTGCTTGGTCGATGACTGTTGTGAGTGGCCATGCAAACTAAGTGTTTTCCCCACTAAGCTTTCAAGCTTAGCATGAGTGTTAAACTGTGTAGGTCTAGGTTATAGGGGTAAGATAAAGGAAACATTTGCAGGGACCAAAGCTAACAGGTAGGATTAAAAGTACCTTTGGATGTGTTTTTTGATTAAATAATGGTTGTATATGTAATAAAGGAAATCGTATGTTTTCCTTTTGGATTAACATATAAATATAAAGATGTAATAGTACTTTTAAATGTTAATGTTAAATGATATAAAATTTTGTAATATTTCTATGTGTAGCATAAAAGAGAAAAATGTGTGACTCCTATAAATGAATAGAAATTTTTTAAATAACAACGTAATTTTTAAAATGTGAAAGGGTAAAGTCATGATAATTGAAAACAAAAACAAGTGTGAAAGGGTAAAATTATGATAATTGAAAGCGAAAACATAAGTTACTATATTAACTTAATTGTGTTAAATAACGATATATCATAGAAATATATTTTTAGTTTTTTTAAAGAATTTTATAAGCCAAATAGATTTTCAATTCATTAAAAATAATATATATAATAAAAACAATTATAAAATTTAATACAACACCACAAAAATTTTGTGCAGAATGAAAACTAAAATATATTGAGAATATATTTACCTATTATATTGGTGATAAATAAAAATAAAAATTGATTATAAATTTAAATAGGAGTGTTTTTCTTTTAAAAAAACTTATTGGTGCTTGAAATATTCTTTAAAAATGAACCACGTTGAAAAGAAATTGAATGAAATCATTTAAATTCCACAACAACAAAGTATTAATTATCATTGAATCCAAATGGCTAGAGAGAGTAAGGGTGAGAGCTCCCTTTTCGTCACCCGACAATGACTCCTCTTATGGTTAAGTCCTTGGTGTTTGTTACTTGTTCCTTCAACCCTTCTCCTAATTTTGTAATTCTTTCCATTATTTTCTATTAATTCCATTTCAATTTTTGAAAAAAATTCTTCTCACTGTCTTATCCTTCCTTTTCCATATACTGGCTTGGATTCACTAGTCTCCCTTCTTTCCTTAGAGATTTTCTCCTTTTCCACCGACATCTCCTTATTGTCATGGCATTTGAGTCTTTTCAGACTAAGATTCCCGCTCCTGCATGTTCTTTTTTTTGTTATACATTAGGTATCCCAGCTTTTGATGGACTAATCCTAAGCCCTTAAAACCCTACCCAAGAGCCTTAAAAGAGGTAAATATGGAACCTCAAGATCCCTTAGGTTTTTACGTAGCCTGTACACTTCTGTGTATAAGGAGTCATCACATACTGATTGGTCAACTGCTGATTGGTCACTGGCCCAGCTCAGTATCATGTTCCCATCAACCCTAGGTTCCCTAGTAGCTCCAACTTTCACACTGTCGCTGGAAGCGAGACGTCCGTAATTGATCTGACTAAGGAGCATGCCTAGGGGGCTACCTCTCCCCTCCTTTTTTAGTGACTCGAACTCAAGCCCTCCTACAAAGGAGAGCCTTAAATGAGGAGTTGAAACCAATTAGGCCACTCCTACTTATCCCCGTGTTTTCTTTTTACCATTTTGTAGTAACAGTTTTTTGCCCTCCTTTCTCTTCAATTGCCTTCCTCTTAAAGAAAATGTCACCATAAGGCCTTATCCTCGATCAGATCAAGTCCTTTCCATGACATTCTTCTCCCTATAGCTCATCCCTCACTATAGGCAGCTTTGACCCTCTTAGCTTAAAAATCTTCCTTTTGTCCCTTCCACTATACCATCCTCTACTTCACAAACTCAAACTAACTCTCACTTGAACACCTTTCCAAATAATGGTCCCCAAAGGAGTCAGTGTTCCATAGGCAAATAAAAAAGCTCCTTAGCAGAAGAGATAATGGTCATAAGTAGTGGGAGATAGCTCCCTCTCTCACAAGTTATCATTTATACAATAAGCTGATGCAAAAAGAGGAGTTATCTCCCACCCTTTAAAGTTCTCAAGGTTAAAGCCTCTAAAGAAAATATGCAAAATTGGATATTTGTTTATGATGATAGCTCAGTAGTATTATAAAAATATCTCTAACTTTGCACAAATTGCTTTATCCAAATCTCATTACTCTTCTATTGATAAGCAAGTATATTGAGAATCTCTTTGTCTTAACCTACTGAAGTCATCAACACACTTAGTTGCCAACTCTAACATCTTGAATGTTGAATTACATCTAGTATAACAATGTAAAATCAACTTCTTTGTGTAAGAATGCGTAATTATTATGCAATTTCTTCAAAAAAATTCACTCTTTTTTAATTTACACTCTAATACATTATGTTATTCTATATTGACTCTATCGCTTCCTTTATCACCTCTAACTAGTCCTTCACAATCATATTCACGATATTCACAAAACAACACATATGGAATAACCTTTCACCAATTAACAAGCACCCAATTCGTAACTTATTCTTTAATTTTTTCTATCATCGAATCATTTGAGCTACAATTATTAATGGTTATGGTTGAGAGCTTCATGTCGATGTTCTAATAAATTAAGTAATCCACCAAAACAGTTGTCAACCGTTCACTTTTATGTGACATCAACATATAAATAAACATAACGTTTAGAAATATGAACAAATATCAATTATAAAATAATCAATAAATAAATGATAAGATTTGATTTGGTTGTATTAATTGGCATTATCTCTTTTATTTTTGGGTTAATTTTCGTGCTTAATTGTAAAATTAATATTTAATTTGTTTTAGGAGATGATAAGTGGAGATTACATCAAATTAGAGCACTGTTTCTCAAATTCATGAATTTTGGAAAAAGATGATAGATTGTCATACTTGATAAGGCAAGATCATGCCTAAAGCCATATTTTCTCCAAGAGTTTCAGTTTAATTAGGAGACTTGAGAATTATGGATAAATTTGAGTTTTTTTAGAAGATAATCTTTAGAATATTTAACGAAGTTAGTTTTAAGGTAGGAAAAAGAAGAAGAGAATGTCAAACACCTTCTCAATAATTCATTTTCATTTTTCTTTATGTTTTATATTTATCTTTCAATCATTTCTTTTATTTTGTGGTAGAACTAAACCCATAAGTGGCTAAATCTAAATCTAAATATTCAAATTCAAGTTGATTTAAAACTCTAATTGTAACCTTATATGATTTTATTCTAAACCTAGATTTTTTTTATTTCAATTCAAGTATTTATCCATAAATTCAGTGATCCATGATTGTCATGAATGATTAGTACAAGTAGCAAATAGGTTATTTATGAATTTGTATATTTAACTTATGAGAAAAAAAATTAATTGAATAGTTATAGTTGTCTCAATTATTTAATTTAGGGTTTAATCTTTTTCACATAACTTATTGCTATCATTTAATTGATATGGAATGTTATCATACCCAGTCAGTTAATATTAAGTTTTGGTTTGAATGATAGGTATGAACCAATTAATTTAAGAAAAGTTGAGAGTTATTATGGCTATCCTAATAAGTTTTAGACTAACTGCTTAAATTGTTAAAATATTCTTTTTATACCAGTGATTAAAATTACAACTGGATGAGATCTTTCTCTTGAACTAGAGTTAAATACCATTGAATTTATCAATTTAATACTTACTTGATTTATTTTGATTCTTTGTTAAATTTATTTTATTATTTAATTAATCATAAACCACCTATTTAATTTTATCAATTGAAATTAATAAACTAGTGTTTATTCTCTTGGGACTCAACCTGGTTCCACATCTACAATAAGAGTTTAGTAAATCATAATTAGTTTTAAGGGCTTTGATAACCTATTCAAAATTTTGACACTGTTATTGGGAAACTATTTTAGTTTCTTAATTTCTACGTGTTATTTTATAATTTATTGCTAATCTTTGTCTTGTATGACTCATTCTTCTCAAATAGTTGATTTGCAATATAATCTAGAATTTGAAAAGATAATGCGTCATTTAAAGAAAGAGACTAAGCAAGGAAAAGGTCATTCTCCTCCAAAAGTGAAAGTTGAGATAAATTTAACAATTATTGGAGATTCTAATTCTCAAGAAGTTGAAGAAAAGATGGCAAATCCTAATCCTAGAATGTTGAGGGAGTTAGCGGCACCAAATTTGAATCAACAACCTTTATGTACAAGATTTCCAAATGTTAAAGTGAATTTTGAATTGAAATATGGATTGACTCACTTAATTCCTATCTTTCTTGGCCTTACAAGTGAAGATCCATACAAACACTTAGAAGAATTCCATATTTTTTATTTTAAAATGAAGCCATAAGGAGTAAAAGAAGAACAAATTAATCTCATAGAATTCCTATTCTTATTGAAACATAAAGTGAAGTATTGGTTTCGTTATCTTCCCTCTAAATCAGTGACAACATGGAATGAGATGAAAATATTATTCTTGAAAAATTCTTTCCTACAATATGAGTTGTCAATATAAGAAAGGAGATATAAAGGACAAGACAATTCACTGAAGAAACATTATATGAATATTATGAGAGGTTTAAGGAACTATAAGCTAATTGCCCACATCATCAGATTTCTGAGCAACTTTTGATTTAATAATTTTATGAAGGGTTACTGCCAATGGATAAAAGCATGGTAGATGTAGCTAGTAGAGGAGCTTTAGTAAATAAAACACTAAAAGTAGCCAAACAATTAATTTCATACATGCCGAAAATTCTTAACAATTTGGGATAAGGATGGAAGGAGTTATTAAACACGTAAGTGAGGTAAATAATACTAACCTTGAGGATAAAATTTCAAATTTAACTGCTTTAGTTCATCAAATAGCTATAGGTCAATTGCAATTGACATGAATCTATGGAATATGCTCATTCCCTAAGCTTCCTACGGATATGTACCCTACATTGCAACAAGACTCCTTTCAAGAAGTTAACACAATAGGAGGATTTCTTAGTCAACCTCGGCAAAAAAAACCCTTATTCCAATCATTATAATTTAGGATCAATGAATCATCCAAACTTTAGCTATGGAAATAAAGGAGAGAAATAAAGATACCAATCTCATATGCTTCAAATTTAGGTATTTCTTTAGATGAAATTGTTAATGAACTTGCTAATAATTCTCAATAAATTCAACAAGAAACAAAAATAAGTCTTCTGAACTTAGGAAATCAGATCATGCAATTAGTCACCTCCATTAGTAAATTAAGAGCACAAGCATCAAGAAAATTACATTCATAATTAATGGTGAGTCCTAAGGAGAATGTGAGTACAATGACATTTAGAAGTAGGAAGAAAATTCAATCTAGATATTCCTTACCAATGGACATAGAAAAGCATGAAGAAGGGGAGAAGAAAGATAAAGTTCCACTCAAAGTGTAACTAAGGTAAAATATGATTTTTCCTTACCCATATCATCTAATGCAAGTGTACTCCCTTTCCCTTATAGATTGGCTAAATGAAACAAAGAGGAATACGAAAAAGAGATCTTAAAAAAAGTGGAAATCAATATAACAATTCTAAAAGCCATCAAAAAAATTCAAAAATATGTAAAGTTCTTAAAAATAAGAGGAAGTTGAAGAATAAGGAGAGAACAATTTTAGGTAAGAATGTTTTTGTTGTGATGAATAGAAAATTAAAAAAAGAATTGCAAAGATCCATGTGTGTTTACAATTCCTTATATCATTAGTGATAAAAAAAATTGAGCGTGTCATGCTAAACTTAGGTGCATCTATCAATGTCATGTTTTACTCAATTTATTAAGCTTTAAATCTGAATTTTTTGCAAGAAACTAGTATGATTATCTAGCTAGTAAATCGTTCTTATATACGTCCTATTGGTTTTATAGAGGATGTTTTAGCTCAGGTTAACGGTTTGATATTTCTGATGAACTTTAACATCTTAAAAATGGATAGTTTAAAACATTCAACTTTAATTTTATAGGCAAGGTCATTTATAAAGATGGATACGAAATTGAAGTGGATGAGGTCCCTTTGTTGAGTTTGATGGAGAGATAGTGAAGTTCAATATTTTTCAATTAATGAAGTACCTATTTGGGTGAAGGAGAGTCACTACTTGTAATCATCTCAAAAAGTTAACTAAAGGGCAAGAGAAAAGGCCAATGACACTTCTAAAGGAGTAAAAAACTATGATTGGCTGAACATTGGCTAATGTAAAAACTGCAACAATTTACATGAATAAGATTCTCTTGGAAGAGAATGCTAAGCCAACATAGAAATCACAAACAAGACTCGATCTAATAATGAAAGATGCGGTAATGAAAGACATTCTAAAACTTTTAGATATAAGTATAATCTATCTGATCTTGGATAGTAAATGGGTAAGCATAGCTCAAATTGTGCCAAAGAAAACTAGGGTGATAGTGATAATAAATTAGAATGCTGATTTTGTGCCAATGAGGGGACAAAATGGGTGGCGAATGTGCATAGCCTTTAGGAAATTTAACTTGGCCACTAGAAAGGATCCTTTCCCATTACCCTTTGTAGATCAAATGTTATAATGACTTACTGGTAAATCATGTTTTTGTTTTTTGGCTAGTTTTCCATATTACTACCAAATAGAAATTACTCAATAAGATTAAGAAAAAGACTTTATTTACATTCCCTTTCAGAAAAGTATGCCTTTAAGTGAATGACCTTCAGTCTTTGTAATGCTCCAGGTACATTTCAAAGGTGCATGATGAGTCTATTAAGAATTGCATTAAGGTATTTATATGATTTCACTATTTATGAAGAATCATTTGATGATTGCTTAAATCATTTATCCAAGGTTCTCAAAAGAAGCATTGAAACAAATTTGGTGTTAATTATGAAAAACGTCATTTTATGGTTAATCAAGGCATCGCTTTACGATATATGATTTCATCTAAGGGCATAGAATTTGATAAAGAAAAGTGGATTTAATTGTGAAATTACCTTACCTTACAAATGTTAGGGAAGTATGAGTTTTTTTTAGAAATATAAAATTTTATCACATATTTATTCAAGATGTTTCCAAGATTACTATACCATTGTCAAGTTACTATAAAAAGATGCTCTATTTAAATATGGGAAAGATGTCAAAAAGCTTTTAACAAGCTCAAAGCATTATTGACTAGTGCGCCTATTATTCAACCATCAAATTAGGATCTACCATTTGAGATTATTTGTGATGCTTACAACTTTGAAGGGGAGCTATTTTAGACCAAAGTATTATGAAACAAAGTCAAGTCATCATTATAGTTCAAGAACATTGAATGTTGTACGTTGTAAATAAAATAATATAAATAAAATGTTAAAAATAACAGTTTGATTTAAGTTAAAACTTGTGTACATAAGTTTGTATGGTTTCCTTCAACCTAAAAACTTTTTTTTCATACCTTTCCCTAATCATGTCCTTATCAAGTCCCTTTAATTTATGCATTAAATTATTTTTTATTAGTGGTGGAGATATGATTTATGAGCAAGCTTATGGAAATAACTAGCTATTGTTTGATTTAAGAGCTTAAAGAACCCTAAATGCTTTGAGTGTATAGAGTGAAATCCATAAGAGGGTGTCAAGTATTAATTCATTTGATTATGATGGAATTAATGAGATGTTATGTTTTTATTCTAAAAATATTCCTGTGAGTGCTTACTATCTCAATTACTATTTTATCTTAAACCTTTATGTATGTTGGCTTTCGGGTTATATTTGGATAACATGAAAGAAGATGAGAGGTTTTTATGAGGATGATTGATGTATTGAATTTATATATGCTTGAGGACAAGCATAAGTCTAGTGTGGGGGAATTTGATAAGATGTGATTTAGTTGTGCTAATTGGCCTTATCTCTTTTGTGTTAATTTTAGTGCTTAATTGGTGATATTAATATTTATTTTATTTAGGAGATGATAATTGTAGATTGTATCAAATTAGAGTATTGTTTGTCAAAGTCACAAATTTTAAAAAAAGATGACATATTGTTGCAGTTGATAAGGCTAGATCATATATAAAGCCATATTCACTCTAAGAGTTTCAGTTCAATTAAGAGACATTCCCAACCCTATTATGCAGGGATTTAGATTTGTTTAGAAGATAATATCTAGAATATTGAAAGAAGTTAGCTTTTGGGTAAGAAAAAGAAGAGGAGAATGTCACACCCATTTTTTGTAATTCTCTTTCATTTTTCTTTATGTTTTTTATTCATATTTCAATCTTTTCTTTTCTTTTTTTGTGGAACTAAAGCATCTAAATTTAAATATTCTGATTAAAGGGGATTCAAAACTCTTGTTTTAACCTTGTGAGGTTTTGTTTTAAACCTAGATTTTTTATTTCAATTCAAGTATGTCTTGTTTTATTTTATTATATTTCATGATTAATTAATATTGAATTATTTGGAAAATTAATTTAATATTGATTATTCTATAGCTATCCATGAATTTAGTGATTAGTATAAGTAACAAATATGTTATTTATGAATCTGTACATTTAACTTATGAGAATAAGAAAACCAAATTAAATAATTGTAACTAATTTAAGATTTAATCTTTTTCACTACACTTATTCTTATCATTTAGTTGATATAAATGTTATCATACCTAATCAATTAATGGTAAATTTTTGTTTACATGTTGGGTTTGAACCAAATAATTTAAGAAAAGTTGAGACTTACTATATCTATCCTAATAAGTTTAAACTAACTGTTTGAGTTATGAAAATTGTTCTTTTTAACCAATGATCAAACTTACAATTGGATAAGATCTTTTACTTAAATTAGAGTTGGCTACCATTTAATTTCTCAACTTAATACTTAGTTGATTTATTTAAATTTCTTGTTAAATTTAGTTTATTAGTTAATTAACCATAAACCCCTATTTAGTTTTATCAATTGAAATTAAGAAACTATTACTTAGTTCTCTTGGGATTCGACTTGGTTTCACAACTACTACAAGAGTTTAGTGAATCATAATTAATTTTTAGGGCTTCGATAACTCGTTCAATAAATAATAACACTATTAAAGAATATAATTTACCTTAATAGTCGATTGCATAAAGTTTAGTTGCGTCAATGTAATATGTTGTCACTGCCATATAACCCTTTTTCGGGTTATTAGCCATCCACATATCTTATTTGTGATAGCTACATTTATGAAACCTGAAATAGTATTCAATTTCATAAATCTTAAATCTTGAAAATGTCATTTTTCATAATATTCCAAGTTAAGATCTTGAAGGTTAATTAGAGTGACATGAGCATTATCTTGAACTTTTTGCTATCGATAATGGGGAGCGGTTATTGATAAATGCTTATTTGACTATAATTATATATCCATATTTAATGTGTTTTGATTGATATATACTAGTTTTATAGTATTTTTATTACTTAATTCACTTCAAGTGCTTTTGTTAATGATAATTACCTTCTTAGACCAAAAGGAGAAGAATTTAAATGAAATTGTTACATGCAGCGGAGATTTGAAGCAACTTGGACCTACACGATCGTGTATAGTGACTACGCAAGTCTCTGTAAACACGTGAAGATTTGAAGTACTTTATTTCTAGTCATATGGAGTTACACACCTGTGTATATTAATATACACAACCATGTATGTTTCCCTTGTAAGTCTCTATGGCTATGTGAAATTGTGAATTTAGGTCTTTCTAGAGATACATGGTCACTCACACACCTATGTATGATGATTATGTATAACCATGAATCCACATGAACATAGGAAAAATAAGAAGAGTCAAGTTTTAAAGCAATTTTATATCATAAGCAACATAGATAAACGATAGTTTTAATTAAGGGATGAGGAAAGCATGAAGATAAACAAACTTGCACAAATATCTATTAGAAGAAAAGAGAAGATTTAGAATTATGATTTCTTTTGTTTATATTAGTTCTTCTGCGTATTTGTCCTTGATTTTATTTTCTATCGATAGGAACTAAGTTGTTTAGTGTCTAGGTGGGATGAACCTTAAGTCATGATAACAATATGAGTTGATCTTTTATATAATGCAATTTATTGATTGATTTATTCTGATTTAATTATGCGTTTTATTCTTTCTCTATTATATATAGAATACTAGTGCATGATTTTATTTGATATTATTAAAATTGAGAAATCCTCTTGTATAAATAGATTTATCATAATAGGAAGGACTTGTATGTAAACCTATAGATAAGTTGACATAAATCCTCTGGATTATGGTCAAATCTATTAGTGGAATTCACAAATCAATAACGCAATATTAGGGGGTTTTAACTAGAAAGATTTTTATTAATCAACTGATAGATTAGTTATTAATAATCTTGAGAAAGATATTAATATAAGATAGGAATTTCCACATTCCAATAATTCATAATATAATTGCATGATAAAGGGTTAATAATTAAGCATTCCTAGGGGGATTCATTACTTAGATACTATGATCTGATATTAACTTTTCTTCATAATTTCCTTATTATGCATTCAGTATTGTCTTAGTTCTTAGTTTTTTTATTTTAATCCTTAACTGAAATCCACAATCTAATTTATAAGTTAGATAATAGAAAAAAAGGTAGCCAATAGTACTTACAGTCATCGTAGGATCGACTCGTACTTATTTATACTAGCTACAGCTACCGCTACACCATTCGCTTGCGGTATTTTTAATATTGATAAAACCTATCAATCAATTTTTTAACACCATTATCGGGGAGTAGTAATATTAGGAAAGCCTAGATTTTATTACTCTATTCATTTTATTTTATTATGTTTTATTTTTGTTTAGATTTTATTTTATTTGATTGATTTGTACTTTTAGTTAGTTTATAACCTAGAGTAATCCAGCGAACTTAGATGGCAAAGATTTAAAAAAATGAGAGAACAGCGTGCAAAAATCTTCGTAGAACACAACTAAGAGAATTTGAGGTAGATCATCAAATAGAAGACTTGTGAGGTCAAGTTGATACTAAGGAATCATACACTATGCCAGAACAATCGAGGACAATGTTTGACTATACTAAATCAGACTTGATTAGAGTGGAGTCCAACATTTTTAAACTGATTATAAGTGTTAACAACTTTAAAATCAAGCCTAGTATCATTCAAATGGTGCAATAGTTTATCCAATTTGATGGACTAAGATATAAGGATTCAAACGCTCATGTCTCAAATTTTCTAGAGATTTATGACACATTTAAGATAAACGGGGTGAATGATGATGTGATAAGACTACAATTATTCCTGTTTTCACCAATAGCATGTTTGGTTCAATGGAATAAGTATTATATTCCTGGTATATTCTTGACAATTACTTATTCCTTTGTTTGATTAAGGAAAAGAGTTAGAATAGCTAAACCTGGGTTTAATTATTCCTAAAACTTGGGGAATACCTAATGTTGGGTCCGGGATTTGGTATCGGGATTCGGTATCGGGATTCGGTGGGCTCAGCCACCCCCGCATACCCCCGCATACCCCCGCGGCCACAACGCTGAAAGGTACTGTCCTCTTTGGTCATGGGTGAG
>JANJEY010000002.1:41562110-41581951 GCA_024703695.1 Erythroxylum cataractarum | reverse complement strand
GAAGACTCCGTATGAGGTTTTGTTTGGAAAGGTACCTCAATATAAGTATCTCAAAGTATTTGGGTGTCTTTGTTATGCCAGACGGGTCACAAGAGAAAAAGATAAGTTTGGTGAACGAAGTAGAAAATGTGTTTTTGTAGGGTATCCTTGGGGCAAGAAAGGATGGCGTCTGTATGATGTGGAAAATGGAGAATACTTTGTGTCGCGTGATGTGATATTCCATGAGTAGGTATTTCCATATGCTGAGGATAAAGAAAAAGTTATTGAAATTAAGTCTGAACCACCAACAGATATGGTGGTTGATGATGAGATGGATGTAAATACAACCACAGAAATTGCATCAAGTAATCAAGATGCAAACTTGAGGGAGAGAGTTGACATTGAAGAAGGAAGGGGGAGTACTGACAGAATTGAGGATTTAAGACAGGGTAGATGGTATAGAGAGAAATAAAGAAGAGAATTTAGGAAGAGGACAGCGACAACACAAACCATCAGTTTTGTTGAAGGATTTTGTCACCTAAAGTGCTCGGTTTGAAAGACCCCACTCGTGTTCAAGCCAACTCTAAGCAGTGTTCCTCAGGTATGACTCCTTATCCTATATCCAATTATGTGACACGTGCCAATTTTTCGCAAAACCATCGATATATTCTAGTCGCAAAACCAACCTACGCCCGCGGCGGTTACAAACCGTAACTCAAATCAGAAAAATACACCGACACCGCCTACGGAGGAGCGGCAACAACGGAATGGTGGTGTTGGTGATTTGGAGGCGAAGAGGAGAGGGAGAGTGTTACGGTTCATGCACAATTAGAAGAGGGACAAGCAAGCCATGCTCCAGAAGAAAATCCTGCACGAGTGGAATGCCTTCATGCAGGGATAGAGGACACGTGGAGTTATTGTCAGAGGTAGAGGACGCGTGGAGTTGTTGTGGTCCTTAGCACGTGGAGGCATGAGAGACAGTAGTGAAGTTTTGATTATTGCTTGGCTCAGTCATTTAATAAAGCAGTCAGTAGGCAAAAGTTGTTTTGTTTCCATTTAGATAGTCCGTAGGAAGTTGAATTAGTTTAGATTCTTAGTCTCCAAGTAATTAGTTTCCTAAATTCACTGTAGTTGAAGGCTATAAATTTGGTAGCTGACAGCAAATAAGATCATCGATTATCTCAAATATTTCCTCTCTCTGCTCTCTTCCTATCTAAATTTCCCTTCCTAAATTCTGTCTTTGAAGAAGCAAAATTCACTCTATCAGAGAGGAAGGCTTACGATAGTGGACTATGCCCATGATGAGCTTGCCTTGTCTCCTGAGCCTGAGGTCAATCAAAGCGCTTCCTATCCTTTCTTGGCTTTCCCCTTTCTTTGTAATTTAATCTGCTGATTGTTTGTTCGCTCATTTTTTTTAATGGTGTTTGTTTCTTCAGGAAGGCGAATGGGGTGAGGACCTTCCAGATTCTAATGGTATGTGTAGTTGTGTTTGCCTTACTTAGCTGTTACTTTTTAGCTATTACATAGCAGATTACAATTGCAATGAATGTGGTGGAATGTAGACTAGTAGTCCTCTTACATAGTGGTAAAGTGAAACAAAAGTTAACATATGGACGAGGATAAATTGAGCTGATCAGGGACAAAAATTGTGGTAAAGCTGCAGATGATCTTTCTTTCCTTTTTGTTAGTGATGTTCGGTATTCCTTAGAGTATCGTCCCTGGAGTGCATTGAAATTCTTTCTTTCTTTCTCAGCTGCTTGAACAAACCAAGAAATGTTTGATCTTAGCCATCAGATGCTGTCAACTTGCCTTGTGCCAGATTATGTATTGTTCTGATGGAAAGTTCTAGTGATCATTCATTATTTTATTTATACTTGAATTGTAAACTGGGTTTAAGTTATTCTGATCTGTCTCCTTTTGAATAGCAACCGTATTCAGTTATTTTACGTTTTTTCTAGCAGTTAATGCTGGTCTTGGCTTGTGGCTAATGTCTGGCATGGTAATTCAACTATCATGATGATAATTTGAAATGCTTTCTTCCAGTTTAGTCTAGGCAGTGGAGTTGAGTGTCATCTTTAGTATTCTAAATTAAGTAGTTGGTTGTTCAGTTGACCATGTTCATTTCTGTCTTGCGTGAGATTTTCCTTTCATCTATGGAATTTCACCAAGATGAATATTATTGCTGAGTGGAAAAGGTGGACATTTGCTTATTATCTAAATTTGATTATGCCCTGGCATTTAAATATTTTTACCCTTTGCTGTATTTTGAACATCGAATACTATTTCTTTTAAAAAATCTTATTCTCCTTTTTGAGTCTGTTTCTTTCTTTCTTTGTTTTCTTATGCAAAACTTCTTCTTGATCCTATTCTAGTTTGTGGGAGTTAATTATTCCTGCTAATATTCAATTCTAAATGTAAAGTGAAAAGAATAAATGGTAACTAACAGAAAAAAAACTGAATTTGTATATTTCTGATTGAACTTCCATATATCCAAATTCTGCTTATTCTTTTCTTCATGTGTTCTCAAGTTGTTTACGGTACTGCTTCTTGTCATCTTGTAACTCTTAATTCTTGTGTGTCAGGTGCTTTTAAAGAAAGGACATCTTCAGGAAATGTACAGGTTTTGACCCCTAATAACCGAGCTACTCCTCCATTATCTGAACATATAGTTTCGTCACATCCTGATGAAATGAACTTGATTCAATCAGAAGCTGTAGAAACTGAAGTTACAATGGAAGTTCCTATAGAAAATGTTGATCCATTAGATAAATTTCTTCCACCAACGCCAAAAGAAAAATGTCCAGAGGAGCTGCGGGTAATTGTTCTGACAATCAAAGTTCTTGTGATTTTGCTGCTATTATGATATCTGCCTTCAATGATTTGACATCTTAAACTAGCTTTCTTTATAGTATACTTCAAATTCTATATGAAATAATTGCTTTACTGTGACCCAAAGGATAACTTGTTGTCTGGTCTTTCTTTTAAGTGATTCACTTTCTAGTCCTTAGCATCTTACTGATTTGAATTGAGATGGTGAAATATCTAACTGGACACATTCAACAAATTTCTACATAAGTTCGAAAATTTTTGCAGCGCAGTTTGCTATGTTTTGTGCGTATAGTGAAATCAGAAATTCCTTGGAGTTATCCTTTTTACATTGCTGAATTTCTTTTGCATATCTATGTTTTCTACAGTAACCTGGAATTTGGAGGGTTAATACTACTCTTTGTTTGGATTACAACAGCAGCCAATTTTTCTTGTGTTCAATTGCTACGTAAAGTGTTATTTATGCACCTCTTGTGCAACGTGAAAGTACAATTTTCCACCATGAAGTGGCATAATTCACAACCTTTAACGTGTGCTTTCTGTCCTCTATCATGTTTTCTACAGAAGAGAATTGATAAATTTCTTGCTTTGAAGCAAGTTGGGAGAAGCTTTAATGCAGAGGTCCGCAACAGGAAGGACTATCGGAATCCTGACTTTTTGCTGCATGCAGTGAGTTATCAGGACATTGATCAGATAGGGTCTTGCTTCTGTAAGGATGCATTTGACCCTCATGGATACGACAAAAGCGACTACTATGATGGAATAGGTTACTTACAGTGTTCCCTGTTCATATGATATTAATTTTTGTTTATTCATGTTATAATGTACTACTATGATGAAGTTGGTTAATTACAGTGTTCCTACTCGTATGATATTAATTTTTTTGGGGTCTTATTTGTTTATTAATGTTATAATGTATTTGCCTGCTCAAAATAGCTGCTTATGCAATTTGAAAGTTGTAAATGAAGTAATTTACAATAATTTTTCAACCTTAGTGTTTCTTGGATCTGCGTTTTCTTTAATGCTTTGTGATTTCTATCTGTCAATTTATTCACTTTCTGGTGACTCTCTCTCTCGTTTTTTCTAAAATGATTTTTTGCATGATTTAAAGCAGAGGCTGATATGAGACGGGATAGGGAAAGGAAGGAGCAGGAACTGAAGAGGAGTCCTAAGGTTGAGTTTGTTTCAGATGGATCCCAACCTGGAGCCGTTGTGCCCCCAGCAAAGCTAGGCGTGCCTATTCCAGGTACTGAAATCAACATTGTAATATAGTTAATGAACATTATCTTTACAGAGTAATGTGTCTTTTTAGTGCTTCCTATACTGGTTTTTTTATTTTGTTCTGAAGTTTACTCATTATGCGGATGCTTCAGCTGTGGTTTCCAGTGGGTCAATTGCTGCACAGGCTATAGCTGATGCTTTTGGTCGTGATAGGATACTCCTGAGCATTGGGTGACCTTGTTAAACATTAATGATTTGAAATTTGGACTAAAATTTGACCCTTCACCAATGAAAAATATATTCTAGTTGACCTTCACATTTTATTCTGGAAAATTTCTTCAATGATCTGAATCCTTTGGCAGAAATCCTGATGTAAAGAAACAGATGTCTGATTTGTTTAGTGCTGTCTAATACGGTGAAAGGTGTCTGGTGGCCCCTGGCTTTATATATCCAGATTTTTCAAGTCTTTGTGTTGCTCCACACACTTGTATATTTAGTTACTCACCCACAATACTGATTTCCTGAAAACTATCACCAGATTCTTATGATCATCGGAGGCTAATTTGCTTTATCGTATAAAATTCTGTCGGTATAATGACTTTTATTCAGACTCTCATTAGAGCTCTCTCTTATTTTCTTCCGTCATTTTTGTTGGGACGGTGCATGTCATCATTGTCTGATGGCAGGAATATTATGTACTAACATAGTATAGTTCTCAACTGCCCAACGTTTGGATGGTTAGTGATTCAATTTCCTTACCTGATCACAGTCAACACAAGCGGCGAGAGGCAGAAGGAAATAGATCTAGTGAAAGGAAATTGGAGAGAAGATCTTGAGCCCTGCGGAGTTACCTTAGGGCATTTACGAGGGAACTTCAATAGAGAGAACTAAATTGTTCTTGGCATGAATACCTTGGGTTTTCCGTTTTCCTTGAATGAAAAATTAGGTTCAAGTGTACCATACATCTTCTTTTGTTGTATTCGTTCCAAAGTTAGAACAGGATCGAGCTCGGATCTGAGTACAACCTTTGCAGGATGGAGAAAGCGGCTTTTTGGATGTTGAGGCCTTTACTCTGTTTGGATTGCTGGAACAAGTGACTCGTGTAAATACCAATTATGATTATTAACAGTTTCATATCTTACAAGCTGGACTGGATGGATTCGAATCAAGACATGGTCAGGCAGTCTCCAAAGAGCGGGGCCACTTATTGACAATTCCCGGTGACTTTTTGACCTAAGCTAGCTTTCTGTCTTCTGGTTTAACCTTTTCTTCTCTATCCAACGTGGCTGGTTGGTTTATTATGACTTGCACTTAATGTGATTGTATCACAACTGTGGCTGTTTTTGAAAACGTTGTTTTCGAGTATCTGGTGTCCAGCTTTTCAATCTTTGTTGTATCAGGAAAAAAGAAAGAAAGAAAGAGAAACAGAAAGTCTGGTCGTGCAAAAGTGATCCTTTTTGGGGCGGGTAACTAATCACCAATGCCCTTTCGAGTCAAAAGCAAACTTTTCCAGGCCGAAGGGTCTTGAATTTGGTGATCAGCTTGTATTTGTTTAAGTTGGCATGGAATTCTAATTGTCCTTAGAAAGTGGAAATTTTGAGGCACGTAGATTACGAATGGAGGATCTCCCGCATCAATCATAACAGTCAATCTTACGAAAGACCATGACTTTGCGCATGATGTTGAGACTTGAGAGTTTGAGAAAGACGTACATGACCATTTAAGAAACTTTAACAGCAATGCAAGAGGGCTCCGACAGACTCAGATGCCTAAATGCTATGTCGTTTACCTCCGTCTTTGCATATGAAAATGAAAGAGAGATACTACTTTCAGACCCACTTCACCAGTTTCAGTTTTCCTCGAGTATTATCTACTTTTATTATTCTTTAAATGAGATAAAATTAAAGAGCAGCTTGCAAATACTTCCATGCCAGTCTTTCTGTATCAACATGCTATTGTTTCCTTCAATCTTCTCCCCAAGTCCTCTTTTATAGGTAGATTATCAAAATTCTCTCATGACAGGATCCTCTGTTTAATTTTATGGTATCTTATTATGTTTTATAAATCTCAGTTATTTATATATGCAAACTTCGTGTTTATTTATGTGGGATTTACATAAATAAATACCTAAAATTTATTAGACACAATAAAATACTATAAAATTAGATAGAAGATTGAGTTACGTTTGACTTTGGTAAACAAGTCAGTGATTACTTTTGTTTGGTGTTATGATAAATTCCGTAGGTAGAGATATTCCTTGAAAATTATTATTCGTATATGCTATAGGTAATCTACTTTAAGTGGCAGAAGATGTGTTTAAATTGTCGTTTTATAGTAAATCCACATCCAACATTAATGTCGTGTTTAGACTTTAGAGATGCAATCATTTTAACTAGAAGAGAAAAAGCAGCCAAAACTGGAAAAGTAACCACAAAGGTAAATGGCATTTAATATAAAAAATTAAACAAATAAATCCAAAATATTCTATTGAGATTGAGAGGTGTTAAAATCTTATTGGAAGCAGATCAGAGCGAGTGCAGTAAGGCAACGGTCACATACTAGTTTGGCAGTTCCTTAGGGGGCAATTTGGGAAATATGCAAAAAGTTAACGGAAAACTCTCACCAATGCTTGAACCAAGAACATATCAACTTTTAATGCCTCATTACAAAAAGGCCAAAGAAAGCTTCCAGCTTTATCTAGTGCCATTTTCCTCTCTCTATTCTCTCCCTCTTCCTTTCTACTTTAAAGTTTGTTGCGGTGAGTCAATCAAGTTGCATTGCTTACATCTTGATAGAATTCTACCGTCTCTCTCTTCGTATCTCTAGCAAGTTCAGTTCTTTGATTGACTTAGACGCAAAATACTAGTTTTCAGTAGGGCGAAGGCCATGGCAGCTCCAAAACCAGAAGAGATAATTCATCCTCCAATGGACCAACTTCAAGGCTTGGAGTACTGTATTGACTCTAACCCATCTTGGGGTATGCCCATTTCTTTTCCTTTTGGGATCATGTAGTTTTTTTTTTTTTCTTTAATCTGAGTTTTTGGTTCAGTCTGGGGTGTAAATGTTTGTGACTCTTTGTTCAATTTGTGTGTGCTTTAAAACAGGAGAGGCTGTTGCTCTCGGTTTCCAACATTACATTTTGGCGCTAGGAACTGCTGTTATGATTCCTTCCTTCCTGGTTCCCTTGATGGGTGGTGATCATGTGAGTCAGTTTCTTTTATTTATGTTTTCCATTTAGTATTTTCTGTCTTTTTATGCCGATATGCTGTTGGTTGAGTGACTGTGAGAACTCTGTATTATTATTATTATTCACATTTCTTAGATTCATCATCGAGCAAAAGCAACAGTTGCTTCTTTAAACCTTGTAAAGAAAACTTTAATGCCTGAATGTTATTCCCAATACTTATTTTGATGGTTCAGGGTGATAAGGTGAGGGTGGTACAGACTCTACTATTTGTAGAAGGGATCAACACCCTACTACAGACGCTGTTTGGGACGCGTTTACCGACAGTGATTGGAGGGTCTTACGCGTTTATGGTTCCCATTGTATCCATAATTCATGATCCTTTGTTGATGAGTATCCAGGACCAGCATTTGGTTAGTCTCATCTTCATTATTTCTGTTCTATATTTGTTTTATACACCGAAGTGGAATGTGTTAATGTGAGGATTGGGTTACTTGACACAATGTATGAGTGACCCGTTTTATATATTTTTGTTTTATACACTTTTTTTTTTTATGCTCATAAATCATTTACTGATTTCCAAGAACTCCTTGCTTTCCTGCACATGGTGTAGTCAGGTGTAACGAGTTGCTTGTGATTTGATATTTGAATGCACAATCCCATTACAGTATACACGAATTTACTGTTTGTTAATCTTTCCTTTTTGTTTTAAATAATGGGCTTATGTCCATATCCAGAGATTTCTTAGCACCATGAGAGCGGTCCAAGGTGCTTTGATAGTATCATCAAGCATACAGATTATTTTGGGGTACAGTCAATTGTGGGCTATTTGTTCCAGGTACTTCCTTCTCTAGGGTGTATGTTTGTTTCATATTCTTAATTCTGAAACAATTTTAGCAACACGTATGTCACTGATAAAACTCATTCATATCTTTAGGTTCTTCAGTCCGCTTGGAATGGTCCCAGTGATTGCATTAGTGGGCTTTGGTCTATTTGATAGAGGTTTCCCCGTGGTATAGTGACCAATTTCGATGACTATTCCTTTTGTTCTTAGAACACAACACTGTTTTTGTAGTCTTGATTCTTACTCACAATTTCTGGTGCATCTGTATCAGGTTGGTCGTTGTGTAGAAATTGGCATTCCCATGCTCATCTTATTCATAACCTTTTCCCAGGTGTTACAACTACTCCTTTTAACTTTTTGATCTCCAGAATCAACTATTTTCTCATCATTATTTTAGGTAGTGTATGCAAATGATAAGAGAAAATGGTTTTATGTTCTAAAGCATTTGCAGTACAATAACCAGGATTGTGCTACTAACAATCGTTGTAGTCTGATAATTGTGGAGAGTATGAACCTGAAAGAGAAAATGAAAATAAACTAGGGGTCAAGTTGATTCTCCCTATTTACTTAAAGTTGTTCTGTTGTCCCCAGTACTTGAAGAACTTCCACTTCAGAAAACTACCAGTATTGGAACGATTTGCTCTCCTCATATCGGTCACAGTGATATGGGCATATGCACAACTCTTAACAGCTAGTGGCGCGTACAAACGTCGTCCAAGTGTTACTCAAGTTAATTGTCGAACTGACAAGGCATATCTCATATCTTCTGCTCCATGGTGAGCAACTAGCTATTTTCGTATTATATGGACTAACTCACACGAACACAACTTGACCATTCATGTTGCCATAATCCTGGACTTAAGCTTGCTTTTACTAGTTTTATTTGACAAAGAATCCGATTCAGGATCAAGATTCCATATCCTCTTCAGTGGGGTGCTCCTACCTTTGATGCTGGTCACTGCTTCGGGATGATGGCTGCTGTTATCGTCTCATTGATCGAGGTACTCTTGCAATATAGGTAGTCAATTAGATATCTTTGTTAGCAAAAGTAAACTAACGTCTTCTTCAACAGTCAACTGGTGCATACAAGGCTGCATCACGTCTAGCAAGTGCCACGCCACCTCCGGCCCATGTTCTTAGCCGTGGTATAGGCTGGCAGGGCATTGGGATCCTACTAGATGGACTCTTTGGAACATTGACTGGTTCAACAGTTTCTGTGTAAGTGGCTAATTATTCTAGATGAAGCTGTTTATGGACTTGGATGTTAGAAGTTTGTATATGTAATTGGACTAACATTCCAAGAACAACAGGGAAAATGTGGGCCTGCTTGGAAGCACTCGCGTTGGTAGTCGCAGGGTTATTCAAATCTCAACTGGTTTTATGATATTCTTTTCAATGTTAGGTGAGTGATGGACTTATCAATGGCTTAGATTTGTTGAATCTACCATTTGAGCTCATTTTCTTTAATACTTTACAGGAAAGTTTGGAGCTCTGTTTGCATCGATACCCTTCCCCATATTTGCTGCCGTGTATTGTGTGATGTTTGGATTCGTTGGTAAGAAATTGCAATTTTCAGTTCCGTTTCTTATAAATTCTCTAGGAATTTATTTGGGATCTGATTTTTTTTTTCCCTATGGTCAGCTTCAGTGGGATTGTCATTCTTACAGTTCACTAATATGAACTCCATGAGAAACCTTTTCATCACTGGTGTCTCATTATTTCTTGGTCTGTCGATTCCTGAGTATTTTAGAGAATACATTGCCAAGGCCTTTCATGGTCCTGCTCATACTAGAGCTGGATGGGTGAGTTCTCTTGCCTCTTCTTCTGCATAATGTGTCGAAGATTTGCTGAATGGAACCTAAAATTGGTGACCATTTCAATGATGTTGGATGGAATGAACATGTTGAAAAATGAAGGATGCTTCTGTGAATTTAATCAATTTTCTTTTCTGTTTGATGGTGCAGTTCAATGATTTCCTCAACACTGTCTTCTTTTCATCGCCAACTGTTGCATTGATTGTCTCTGTTATATTAGACAACACATTGGACTATAAGGACAGTGCCAGGGACAGAGGAATGCCTTGGTGGGTTAAATTCAGGACTTTTAAAGGAGACAGCAGGAATGAGGAATTTTACACCCTTCCTTTCAACCTTAATCGGTTCTTCCCTCCATCTTGACCACACACTTACCAAGAGAAGGACGTTATTGGAAAAGCATCATTTCCATATGGGAAGTTTTGTGATGGTATATATAGATAGCAAAACAAAAGATTCATCTGTTTTGCTTCTGAAGGATAAAACTTCTTTTTGTCTTTTTTTTTTCTTCCTTGCCCTTATTGATTCTTCATGTATATGGCTCGGATTGCTAAGGTTTATTACTATAAAGCTGATTTATTGTGAGGGAGACACAGCCCAGTTTGGCAGGTTAAGAAAAAGCTGAACTATGTAGAAGTGAAAACATATTGAATTGAAACAATGTGTTTATTAACAGAAAAGTAATAAACTAGGAGGACCCTGTTCTATGTACAACATTAAAACCAAACTAAAAAACCATTGGTTAATCTCGTTTATAAAGATCAGGTAGTTTTGGTTCAATGGGCAATGGCATTACAAGAGGCCACTTGAATAGCTTTTGTTAGGAATGCATGCCGGTCACCACAAGGTCTTCTTGCACATGCATTCTGGACATCTTGGTTGTCGATATATGCTTCGACCAAAACCCCTTACACGCACCCTTTGGCCTTCCTGAATCATTTTCCTTATCCTATCTTCAAAACTGTTCCACTCTAATGTTTTGTTCTCTGACAAAATTCCTGCTAGCCTTTTCTTGTTAGGCCGCAACGTAGGAGCACGGCCATCACCATAGTATGTCCGAAACCCAGAAACCAGGGAAGATAGTTGGCTTCCAGAGTCAGTCATCGCAAAGACATCAGCAGTTGCACAAGCGATAAAGTCCAGTGCAGCTAGCTGCATCCAAAGCATTTGTCCAGAGTGTTGTGACACAGAAAGTATCAAACAAAGTTATGTGGAGAAACTTTTAGCTTACCTGTGAAGAAAAGTTCTTGAATGGTGCAAGTTCGCTGGGTGTTAAGAGAGTTTCTTTTGTGACTAAGTTAGGATACAGTCTGGTAAAAGGCTTCATCCTAGACTTTCCCCCATATATGTGAGAGCCGGCAAGATAAATGTAAGTCCCACGTTTGAATCCAAGACCGGCAAGAACAAGTGCTGCTTCTTCCGGTGTTAAAGGACATCTCCCTTGCTTCCTTAGCTCTGATGAAGAGACAAGCCTGAATAGAACCGTGATACGAAAGATATCCAATTCAAGATATTGTCAGAGAAACACAAAATTTTTAAAAGCCAAGTAATTCTTACTTTGAGTTTCTTAAACGTTCTATGAGAAGAGGGAAATGACTTTCTCTATAAGCTTGAAGTTCCCTTTTTTCATTTTCTCCACCTCCAAAGTCGCATAAAGAGTAAGCAATCATATCCACTTCAAACCTCAAATGTAAAGCGAGATATCTGGACGAACTTCTCGTTGTATCATGCTTTCTGGAGGGACTACTGGGCATAAAGTTGCCAAGTAGTTGTTTATCCAACATGCTCTGTGCAAGTTCATATTTCCTTATCCTTCTGATTAGCAACGAGGCGATTTGTTGAATCTTTGGAACAAACTTCAACCCATGGAAGTTACATTTGCACCTTAACCTCTGCACAAATATATTCTTTGCGTCACAAAGTCAATACTGGAAATTAAATTCCGAAAATAAGTCAATACTACAAATGAAGTGCATGCTCTAATGGAGGGTGAGTGGTAGCATCTCTATCTTTTCTTCTTTCCCTTTAATCGTCAAAACTCTCTCTCTCTCTCTTTGCAAAGCTCTCAGCCACCAGAACATTTGATTGCCATACGATTTCTCTAGTGTGATGGGATTGATTCAGCGAATTCACAGAATTTTCAAATAGATGTCAATTATGAGCTTCTGTTAGCTGCAATAGTTCTTATGCAATTTTAGTGTCCAAGGCATACCATTTACCTGAAGTTTTGAAGGCAGAGGATCAAAGCCAAGTCGATTTCCAAATCCAAGGAAGTGCACAACCCCACTCCGTAATAACAAAGGAAGCACTTTCTCAAGGTAGTCAATGGGCTTTGCCTCCTTAGGAATATCAGCATCAGTAATCTGTTAAAGCACACAGAGCTGTTAAAGATAATTGTGTAAACAAGTAGGGAGTTGCAAAGGAATTCTTAGAAAGATCAAAGATACATACTAGGCTACCCAGTGCTTCAATATCTATGGATTTCAAGTGAGAAGGAAGATCCTTTACAATTTCTATGTCCTCCTTCATTATATTCATAAAGTACTCTTCTTGATAGATATCACCAAACTGGCTGCATGTCCATGAAAGAGAACAGGTAATGAGAAGTGGTCAATGCTTACAAGATGCACAGTTCAAGGAAGCTCTTGATGTCTATACATAAAATACCAGACCTAGGATCCTTCCATACATTGCTATATAGAAATCGTGGAAGAACTAGAGTTGCATTAAGTAGGGATGCCAAAGCAACCGAGTTGCAAATCTGCAGACAGAATGATTGCATTACTTGAGCTTCTGAATGCAACAATAAGCATTGTTAAACACAACAAAAAGATGTGCATACAACTCTAATCCATACGCCCTTCAGCCTCTAATGCTGTCTAGACACCTGCTAAAGCTTTGTTTATTGCTTAGGTGTTATCCTTTTCTTCTCATCTCCACAAGGTGACAATAAAATGCATACGGATAATATAATAAAAGGAATTGTTTCAACCAAATTCGCAATAAAAGTGGCTAAAAAATGTGACAAATGTTACATGGTCTTAGTAATATGTAATTGGAGTAGCAATAGAAATTGATCCGTTTTGATCCGCAACCATTGGGTTTTCCTGTAACCGGCCAGTGCCTTGCTTTCTATCCATTGCTCTCAGTCATATGATACACGAGCTAGCTTCAACCAAACGGAGAGCTTGCTCATGGTGAGAGTTTAAAATCACGTTAAGAAGATGAAAAATGATAGAAGGGTGGAAAATGGAAATTAGGAGAAAATCCTAATAGAACACATCTTTTATCTTTCATTCCATTACCACGAAAAGCACAGTTGGATAAATGTGGAAATTTGTATAGATTTTCTATGACAGATATCATTCATCTTTCACTGTGTTATTAGGAAAAAGGACTTGGGATACGTGTGTGGCACTTACAGCAACTCTTTGTTGATTGAGACCTCCGTTTGCGCTGATTAAAATATAGCCATTCCTTTTTCCAGAATTCCCTGATTCATCAAAAGAGTTTTAGGACTAAACATACAGCTCCGATCGGTATTTCAGACGTAACACTTCAGCTATAAGTTATCATACATAGCATTAGCTTATATGCAAATGAACTACCGTAGAATTCTTGAAAGTCAATTGATCACAAGAAGTCACCTATTTTTTCTGAATATTTTTTGTCTGCACAAGGTTTCCATGCAGATGCCTCCTGGTATGGCTCTTCCCAGAAACCCGATTTCTCTTGCTTCCGCTCTTTCTAAGGCAAAGTAAGAGTTTTAGCTCCAAAAGTTGTATCTATTATAATCACCCAACTATTTGACCCAAAAATAAACTCTGAAGCAAACCTCTGCGAGAGCAGTAGAAGCCAAATTCAAGAGTCGACCATACATCTGAATTGGTGGTTTTACTTCATCAATGTAGGCGGTGCTAACCTCCTTTGGATCAGTGTTAAAGAAATTTGTATCAGGTAATCGCAATCTGCCGTATTGTTTCCTAATCTTAGTGCATCTTTATTCACTTGTAAAATTCTGACGAAATGGAAGGACCAGGGGACAAAGGCATAGCCACACACAAAATACTTAACTATTGCATTTTGAAGTTTGTCTATAAGAAACTTGACAGGTTGTGTACATTTATATAATGATATTGACACACTTTATTCATGTAAAACTCTTTCTATGATTACCAGAAGTTTCAATCAGAGCATCAAACATACTGCACAATGCAGGTCACATGCATTTGCAGATCAGCTAACAGGAACTAAGAGAATTTGCACCAAATAGAATCATGCTCATCATCTAAAACAGTATAACTGGAACTAAGTGAAACTACTCCAATTAAAATCATAATTATCATCTAAAACAGTAGAATGTGGCAAGTTTTTGATTCTGGGGCTTCCCTAATAAAGCCTTATCGAAATGATACCTTGGAATCACTTGATATGCTTGAGGCTGAACTATTCCGAATGTATATTGAATCAAAGATGGACATCATGCAAGAATCAAGCACGAAAAGAGATCCGACAAGTGCAAAAATATACAGAATTGAACTGACATGATTGCGAAGCCAAACATGCCTTTTCCCAACATTAACTCCTCTACAAGGACCAAGTTTGGCATACTCATATTTCTCGCTATGAAGCAATAATACTTTGGTCTTGTAATGATTATCCCCTCCTGAAGGTCTCCTTACAAAAGTGGGATCACTACCTGCTACACTTTCGGAACTTAGTATCTGATACTCTTTCATCCCATATGATAAACCACAACGTGTACTTTTTGGTGATCCTTGTTTTGCCATTATATCATTGTTTCTTTTAGTAAAGCTTCAGCTGCTAAAACTAACGAGACCTCACAACGACATTGAAGCCTCTAGTTCACCTTATTTTTCTGATCCATTTGTATACTTTATCCCTTCACACCAACCCAATAGAGAAAACTGCTAAAAATCAGGTTTGGTGGCACACCAAAAAATAAGAACTAAAAATTACTAACATTTGGTCCTGAATTCAATGTGAAGCCAAGAAGTAGGTTTGAGGGGGGTGATGATATATGTAAACGTCGAAGTTTGAGTGGAATGCAAGACATTATTTGAAAACTCACCACTTCAGAAACTAACCTTCAAAACTAAGTCTCATTTCTGCAAAAGCAACTTGCTACCAAACGCAGAGCAACAACAGAAGCATGCATTTTTTCAAGGACTTAACATTGACATTGATTTCTTCTTGCACACGTAAATAGCATGGAAGTAAAAGAAATGAGCAGTGGAAGAGACAGAATTTTGATTCTTCTGATTTTGGCGGGCCCTTTCAACCAACTTTTAACAACTCTTGTTAATTATGGGTACCCAAGTGGGCTTGGATTCAACAGAATCGGTAAAGGGTATAATCCAACCAAATTTGCTTACACCTTTTTGTATGGTGTGTTAGATCAAGGGAAACAAGGACAAGGAGATTTTACATCTCTCAGAACCAAAGCCCACACCCAAGAGGAGATGGTCGGTTCTGTCCCGTCCCATTTAATACTATGTAGTTACTACAGATCAGGGACCCACCCCAACAAAGGTTTTATTTAGGTATCCTGTTCCTACTCTTTCAGTTTCTGTAACAGTTCATTAAAACACACACAAACGTTACGGGTAGGAGTGGCAGTTGTAAAGACTTTCAAGTACATCTGTTGTGTGTGCAGGACTAGTTGGTCCCAAACTCCTAAGAACCAAAGTAGAAAACCAATGGCGGAAAACGAAACCAGAACAAAAAGAAAAAGGTGTAGGGACTAGGGAGGGAGACCTTGGTGAGTAAATGGGCGAGTGGGATCCTCTTGAAGTAGAGCCATAGCAGAACTGCCCCCAAACTGAGACCCAGACCCAAAGCAGCCCTCACCATCCTTCCTTGAAATTAACCGAAGTCAAGGCCAATCCGTCGATTCTCCAGGATTTTTGGTCAAATCTTGTCACCTCTCCAATACTGGAATGCCTCATCTTGTCACGTTACCTTCAACATCGGAGCCTTGAAACGGTAAAGCTTAATTAAGGAACGTTGTCACATTCAATAGCAACTTACTGGCTAAATTCTTTTTAATGATTTCATCATCTGTTAGTCAATCTTTCCATCAAGCCACTTGTCACACAAATTCACATGTAAGTAATCACAAATAGTCAAAGCCCATTCATTCACCTGCGTATTAAGAAATGAATAAGCAAAGGGATAATCCATATAGCCAATAGTGGATTGCCTTGCGTTTTGGTAACCTAGAGCAGCCATTTTTCCATCTAACACGACTTTACCAGGCTGCACGGATACTCCAAAGTCAGTCCAACATCTACAAATATGTCTAAACCAGGAAGAACTGCCTTTTAGTGCAGCAACTGGTAGAATTGGTTTGCTGCACGGAAATAAACTTGGGTTTGGGTGAGTTAAAGATTGATTTTCTTTGAATTAAATTAGCATAATCGGATTTTTGGCCAAATCAAACTCGAATCTTAAACCCAAAAATTTTTTAAAAGAATTTAAATTTATCTAAAACTTGGTTAACTTGGGTCGAGTTTGCTGACTTTGAATTGGGATGAATAGGCAAAAATTGCCATTAATACATAGAAACCAATGTTATTTGGGAAAGAGAAAGTAGTAAAATGACCTACGCTAGAAATTTCCCCTTCTAGTTTATTAGAGGACACATTTTAGTCTATGAACTTCATTTTACGCCAAAGACAAATAAGTTAACTATTGAAGCTATTGGTTTATATCCTCAAGTCAATTACATGATTGTAGTTTAATGACATAATTATTTAAAAATATTATTAACTTTATACATATTTAAATGCATATGAAAAAATACATTAAATAAATGTACAATAGATTTATAATGAGACTTTAATTATGAAAATTATAATGTATTTATTTATTATTCATAAATTGTTCATTTTCCTTATGAAAGAAATAGTGGATATTATAAATTAAAGTACGAAGATATTTAAATAAACATGTAGCTGTTTGTTAGAGAAATAAGTTCATTAAATTGATCAGATATGAAAATTTTATTTGAAACATTACTTGTGTATATATATATAAGTTCTCATTGTGATAATTATATAAATAATCATTTGACTTGAGATCTTCAAAGTATCTCAAATAGGGATTAATATGTTTTGACATTACTTATGATATATTCTAGTCAAGGGTAACTCAATCGATAGTCATTAGATATAATATGAACTATATAAAGGTAATTAAGTTATCTGTATAGGATTCATTACCCTAAACTGATTAAGAAGAATATTTCATTAATTTTGGTTAGTATTGATTTAAGAAATCATTTCCTAAGGTAGTATAACACTTTAAAAATAGTTTTCAATTACCATTAAAAGAAATAATTACTAATACTTGAGGACTAACATAATTGGACTCAAATAGAGTAGATATTAATTTCATACTCTATATTTAAACGGAATATTATATAACGAAATAATTAAATTATACAAAAAATCATTCAAGAAAAGTTTAGTTAAAATTACTTAAAAATTCCTAATATTTTTATAGACATGATGTATTACTAGACGCCAATTTTGATCTCTAGATATAATTTTTTAAAATAAAGATTTAAAGATAAACTAAAAAAAATTAATTTATCAAATATTAAAGATGATTTATGATTATCTTTTATATTCACTGCCAAAATATTTACGAACCTACTAAGTCATACATATAAAACGATTAATGAGAGAAAAATATAATTTAATCAAGTTTTGATTATAAAGTTTGAAAATTTTAAGAGGTTAAATACGAAAAATTTAATAAATAAGGACCAATATGAAATACTAAATATTATTCGGAGCAATTGGTATTTAATTAGAATTAATTGTTATTCTAATAAAATTCTAACTAAAATTATATTTTTATTTCAATTAAATTAGTAAAGGGTTTAAACCTTATTATAAATATTCTTAAACTCTAAATGAGTTTACACTTCTTACATGACCCTTTTTATATCACTTGTAGTGTCTCTCAACAAGTTTTATAAAAGTCGTTAGAGGTCAGACACACGTGCAATTATAGTGATTGTGATTAGCAAATTTTTGAACATGTCTAAGATAAACAACAAGAAAAAGATCAAGCTTTACAAGAAGATATGCATTATTATTCAAGTTTTATTATATTTTGTGTGTTAATCATATTACAAAATTTTAAAATGATATTGGCATATAAAAAAGTTTTATATATTATTTCATTACGTGTAGGATTAGATCTCATCCCGATTGTCTAAAAGTGATATCAAAACTAACTTGAATAGAGTTGTTTTATTGTTATTGATTAAAATTTTTAAATTGAAATTAAAAAACCCTAAATTTCTATGATCAAATTAGATTTGAATATATGTGCAAAGTTCATATTAAGGAAACCCATAATTGAGAATTTTGAAAATTCAATCTAGGCCCTCCTAAACACAAAATCTTACATGAAAAGTTCAGAAAATATAATATGAAACCCAAAAATAAAAATAAAAAACCTAAATCATCTAAGAAGGATTCGGGGATAATATAAGCCATTTATGGCATTAGGAGTCAGCAATATTATGGCTTTAGGAGTTAGTAATAAGCCGTAATAAGAAGGATTCGGGCATTTAAGGATTATATGTTGGGGACTTTTATATTGAGGATAAGAAGAGTCTCGAGTGAAGAAGAAGAGAATAAAAGATAATCATGTTGGGTTTACTATATATTTTCCTTAATTATTTTAATTAATTTAAAATCATTAATATAATATTTTAAATGTTTCAATAATTAAAAAAAATTAAGAAAAAAAGTAAGTTATTTTTAAATTGCAAAAGGTCATCTTAACATATTGTCAAGCTATCATGTCAGTTAATATTTCAATTGCACACATAACAAAAACCCAATTATATTAAGATTTATGATACAAAAAGTACTATTTTGTAAGTAATTAATTTAACCTTTTATAAAATATTAAGAGATAAATTCAATTTATAACAATTCTTGAAACCATCTAGACTTTGCTAGTGTCTGCTTAATATCTACAAAATTTTCCAATATTAATTTTCTTGTATTCATATGTTATAATAAAAAAATCATAGGATTTTTTGGAGAGAAATAAAATAAGAATAGATTAAAGAAACAATATAAAAAATAAGTCAATCTCTTTATTTATATTCTTATAAAAAGGTATTGATATAATTATTGCCTTGCATATTAAGTAATTTTATTAATCAGGACATTTATTTTACGTATATTAGATAAGCCTATTAATTAGCACATTCATTATATATTATTTTCTCTGCAACGAAATAATTTAATTAGTTTATGCATTTACTATTTAATTATATACTATTTGCATTATTTATTTCTTATTCTTAATATATAATGTTAAATTAGTATATATATATGATTTTAAATAAAGTAAGAAGTTAATATATTATTTTAGTTGTAAATTTTAATTTTATAAATTTCATGATAAAATCATATTTGAATAACATATTAAAGTACTTGAACTAAAATATTTATGTTGAATAAATATTATTTTATTTATAATTATTAAATTAATTGTCTTTTTAATTCCGTTTCTCTTGTATATTAATATCATTCCTATAAAATTGTGGGATAGCATCTGCATAAGTTTCCACCTTTGTTTGATACATATACTATAACTGTGCGTATAGTTGCCGTCTTTAGTAGTTGGAGACGGAACGGAACAGAGCAGAACGGAACAAAAACTGAAGACAGAAGGATGTTTGGTTGTGATGGACAGAACAGAAAAAAATGTATCCATCTCAAAGACAGAATGTGTTTGGTGGCAATGGACATAACGAAAAAAATATACTAATGACAAAAATGTCCCTGATCCTTAAGATGATTAAAAATGTGTTATTAATTGATAAGTTCATTACGAGTGATTTGTTTTGGTTAACAAATTAACAAATAATAATAATAACAATTTCAAATTAAGATCGAATAATAAACATAATAAAGAT
>JANJEY010000002.1:41458109-41472685 GCA_024703695.1 Erythroxylum cataractarum | reverse complement strand
ATGTAAAATATTTAAAAATTATTGTTATTTCAAATTAATTGTCATTATTATTTATTATTAAGATTTTTTAAAGCATGATTGATGTAAACAGTAAACTAGTAAAGTATACAGTACAGTTGTATAATATATCAATATGAATTATTTTGCAATTTTTAAAAAGTTTATGGACTATTTAATAAATTTAAAAAATATCCCGAAATGGTACCTGGTACCGACCGGTATCGGTACAATTCCGTTCTAGAGTCTAATCCGATACCAAGCTTGATACAGTATTCATAACATTGCTTTAGACTCTGGTAAAAATAATGTTTCTTTAGCCAAACACATTGCATGAGAATGACAAGTTTGTTTGCTCTACACAATAGCAATCTTAGTCACTTTGTCAACCAGTTAGGAAATTCTTATAAGTTAATGGCAAAAAAATTGTTTTAGATCCTCACGTTTATAAATAAATAAAAAAAAGCTAGTCATATTTTAACATTTTAGAGTGTGTTAATATTTCAAAATAATTAATTTTAAAAAATTATGATTAAAGTTATAAGTTATAGAATATTTAAATTTAAATTGAATTTTATTATAAATGTTACGATTTAAGTTGACCTCTTACCTTATTTAAACCAAAACTTTGGAGTTAGATTACTCCCGCCGTGGATCCAATTCTGACCTTTCTTTTGTACCAACAACTTAATTACATTACCAAATAAATATGTAATTGTGTCTGACTCTGTCATTAATTAATCATTTCACACTTGGGTGGCTCATATAAAATCGACCACATACATATGGAAACGCTAGGGGAATTGGAATTAAATTTGAAAGAAGCCTCAACCATGTACTTGCCGATCTTTCCACCTGTCAACTGTCTCTCTGTCCCCATCTTTGCTTTCTTCTGTTTTTATTATGTTCAAGTAAACGCTTTGGTTGAGAATGACAACTGGACCATTCCCACGTCAGGTTGAAGTTATCAAATGGTGTAGGTAAGGATCTGGGTTTCCAGTTTTCTTCACCAAGTTAATAGCATCAATAGCACTGGTCAACTTACCATCAATAGATTTTTTCTGATGGTTTTGGCTTATAGATAAAACAAGTAATGCTTTCACAAGGCATTTTCTTTGGCTGGAATGATTTGTTTGTCATCTATCAAATGAAAGACATGAGCCTGGCGTTGCATAAACATGGTTGTTGATTCGCGAGAGTCGTTTTAGTTGATTTTGGAGGTGGGGAGATATATAATGGGGAGATTCACAGATGAAGAAACAGGTCAGAATAAGGGGGTCCGTTCAAGTTTAGCTCAGATTAATCAAGATAAAAGTGAGAACGTGGGTAGAAACTTCAGCATTTCTGATGATGGGGTTGTACCGGAGACAGTGGCAGTGTCAAAGTCAGGAGAGGCTTGGAGTGGTAAATCGGAAAATGGGCTTCTGAAATCAAACAATAGTGGGCTGGGTTCAATTTATGCGGTGAAAACGGAGGAGATAAGTGGTGGGAGAGGAACTGCGAATGAAGGAACTAGCAGGAATTCAGATGATTATGCTAATGGAACTCGGCTTGAGGCTGTGGTTATTCTGGATTCAGGAGAGATTACGTCGGTGCGTGATAGTAAAGAAAGGAAGGAGCTGGGAGACAACTCTGATGAAGTTATTTGTACATGTAGACAGATAGAACAAAAGGAAACAGGAGGGAAACAAAGGGGCAAAACCATAGAACAAATTGAGCAGGGCTTTGATGGTAATTTAAGTACTTTGGTTGATGGGGTTGTTCCTGAGACGGTTATTTCAATAGATTCAGCAGAAAATGCTGCTATAAGTGACATACATTTAGAAATCAAGGATAATGTGTTTGGTTCAAGCAAGGTAACGGTAGATAATTCCAAGGCAAACTCGCTCAAAGTGGATAAACCTTTATGTGTGATTGATATGAAGAGTGGTAGTGTTGTTCGCAGAGGAAGCCCCAAGGATAATCCAGGTGGAGAGACAGTCTGTAGGATTTGCCACTTGGATTCGGAACTTGCCGTGGAAACTGGTGCTGCAAATATTGCTGCCTCTTTCATGGACTTAATTCAACTCGGCTGTGGATGCAAAGATGAGCTTGGTATTGCACATGCTCATTGCGCTGAAGCTTGGTTTAAACTAAAAGGAAACAGGTGACTTTTTCTTGTTTCGAAAATTTAAATGCAGAAATAAGTATTTTTGCATTTTGTGCACACTAGGGTATTGGATGCCTTTTTTTTTTTTTTGGGATGTTTTTCTATTTCATCCTTTCCTAAACCTACTGTTAATGATCTCCGAAATCCAAACAAGGTCTTGGACGGTGCTAGCAATTGAACCTCTTTATAGTTTTGTGTCTTTTGTGTGACAAAATGCTGGAAAATCCTTTTGCTCATTCTTTGTGATTCTTGTTAATTATGAATTCAAGATAATCAGTTTAGAGAAATTCAATTTGATTATAAGAGGAAGAATTTCCCTCCTTTACTGTTTTCTGTCACCGCCTCTGACATTTATGTGGTTCTATGGATATCTAGTGCTGTGGATTGTGCAAGAGAGAAAACTCGATTACCTTTTCTTGGAAACTAAGATGTAACTATGATGGATGACCACTTTCTGATTCACTTTAAGGGTCTTGCTTAAATTTAGGCAGGGGGGAACTCCTAAGTTTCCACCTCCAGAAACTTAATCTAGAATCAGCTGAAACTGTTTGTTCAGTTCACATCTCCACTGATGGTTTGTAACCAGGACTGTTGAAAAATGTCTCTGATATGCGCTTG
The DNA here is from genome assembly GCA_024703695.1 of Erythroxylum cataractarum. Classification (NCBI taxonomy): domain Eukaryota; kingdom Viridiplantae; phylum Streptophyta; class Magnoliopsida; order Malpighiales; family Erythroxylaceae; genus Erythroxylum; species Erythroxylum cataractarum. The sequence goes on along the minus strand of JANJEY010000002.1, from coordinate 41,469,921 downwards.
GATGTGCAGATTGTTGATAACTATCCATCATTTCGTTTGTATTTAAGGACGAACTATATTTCATGATGACAGCAAATTTCATTAAAGAAGATGCTTTCTATTTCAATGTTGAAGGCCTTTTGCATTGTTCCAACTATTAAAGTATAGGATTCAGTCTCAACTTAATACCTTATGCCTGCATTCCCATTTTGTTAATTTCTCTCATATCTCTGTTTACGTTTTTCGTTCGTTTTCTCTCTTCCCAATTTCCTTACACCATTAAAATTCTTTTTCTAGTTCCCCCTTTTTACTGACCAATTCTCTCATCCATGTGGTTTTGAATAATCTTTGCCATAAAGGAATGAATTCCTAGAAAATAAAAATTTGGCCTGGAGTCCAATCACAGCTTCTTGTTCTCTTTATGCAAAATCCTGAGTTTAATTTTTAACCGCCTCAAGTTTAGTACTTCAATGTAGATATCACCTTTACTTTTTAAGTTATTATTGGTGTATATTTCACTCTACTGAAGTATCCTGCTTGGTTATATCTATGGTTGAGTATTGGCTGGGCTTCATTTGATTTTTGACATTTATGATTATGAAAATGCAATATTGAATTGCAATCCTCGTCTCTCTTGTTACTGCCTCCAATTCTTCCCTTCCCTTCTTTTCTCTTTGATATATACTTCCTTGGAATCTGTCATCTGAGATATTTTATGAAGCCTAAATAGGGAAATTCCTCAACTCATCAACTTGGAACAACTACTTGTTGCATGATCTTGTTGATTGTATTCTCTTTCTTTCTAGCTAAAATCATTGAGTGGCAACCAAGCTTTCTGAATTGCTTTAAGCTCACGCCAGCAGGTACTCCTAATGGGTTGGATGTGTTTACTTCTAATTTTTCTCATGCAGGATATGTGAAATTTGTGGGGAGATGGCGACAAACATTACTGGTGAGGGTGATGGTAGATTCTTGGAAGAATGGAACCACAGGAGGTTTATGGGAAATGGCAATTTGCCAGACCAAGGTGGAGGGTGTTGGAGAGGGCAACCCTTTTGTAACTTCCTAATGGCATGCTTGATAATAGGTTTCGTACTTCCATGGTTTTTTCGAGTAAATATGTTTTGATTGGAGAGCAGCTGAATTTCAAGATTTATCCATTTTGTTCACCTTCTTGTGTCTGCTGAAGAGTGATTACCCGACTACGGTGTTGGTCTAGATCTTCTCCTATTAAACATCATGCCTTGATAGATACTACTCTTTTTCTTCGTTGTACAGACTATCGATCTTGTGTAGTTCTCATAGAAGGCTGGAGGTTCATTTGTGATTGTCAATAGGAAATTATTGTTTTTCCTCCCTTTTGCTTTTCTTTTCTTTTATCCATCTTCAATCTTTTGACTCATAATATTGTTGCTGTGTCGTTTCCGACCATCATCATGCATGCTACCGATGGATTTCTTGGTGTATGCATTTGTCATATCAAAATGTTAGTATTTAGCCATCGTTCTTGTTTCTCGTGATTTAGTTTTTGGTCCCATATAAAGACCTTAATGATCAGATCAGCTTGGTGGCGTTGCCTGTCTCTAGCATTTCCAAGTCCTTGACAAGATTACGGAAACGAACACTGAACAGTTGTATTCTGGTGCCTCTTTGCAATATATTTCTTTTTATTACGTTGCCTGAAGAAACAATGGAGCACCATTTATCTCCATTCGCTAGTAGTGTGAACGTTTGCGAGCAGACATTCAAACATTCACTACTCAGAGAAGACTGAGACCTCCCTTGCAAAGCATGCTGGTGGGTGGCTGTTCAATGAGGTGTACTGTAAGTGGCTGAAGCTCCGGTGGATTGCAGCTTATTTTATTCAATTTCATCGCTGATTGCAATTAAAGCTAAAGATATTGATTGCAAACTGAGAGTTTTAAGTTGGGAGCAGGTTGCACCTTTCAAAGAAATGGGAAACGGAGGAAATTAATTATATCATATTTTGAGAAAAGGAACTCCTAATGTATATATATTCAGTATCAATATTTTTTAAAATAAAGACAAATTATTAATTACATTAAATGATTACATTTATAAAATTAAGGTATATTATAAGTTATTTATATCTATTCACTGTTTTGGTTAAATCCAGGTCAATCCTGACATTTTATAGGCCCTGGGTAAATAAAAAAAGTTTCTATTTTGCATTTTTCTTTCTTTATGATAATTAAGAGTGAACTCTTATAAAAATTAAAAGAAATAAAATAAGAGCTTTTTGTTACTTTTTATGAAGATCAAAACTTTCATAAAGAACAAAATGAAATAAAATGGAGCCCTTTTTATTGCCTATTTTATTCTTCATGAAATTGAACTCTGAGTAGGTTTCCTGCCTATTCTTGCCCAGGACCAGGTCTACGTTAAATATATAAAGAATAAAACACAGAATAAATCATGTTCTTTTTTTAGCATGCAATCTATTTTAGATGTTTAATGAATATATGATATTTTCTTATAACATGATTAATTAATTTGATAAGCATACCACATTTGAATAGTCTTCCAACTTTCGTGACAAGAGCAGTCATTGAATTATTTTCTAATCTAATATCTAACTTATATATTACTAGAGATTACATTAAATTAAGTTTTACATGGCAGTCAATAAAAATTTTAAAATGTGAATTTACTCTTTTATTCTCCTGCAAAACAAGAGATAATTGAATTACTTTTTATATTCATCGCCTCAATAAGGAATAGTAAGGGGCTATGGTAAGGGGCTGGCCGAACTCAGGCCTGACCACGTGGAACATATTGTCAAGCAAGTTGTTACTTATTAAATAATGATTAAAGTTATTCTTGATCAAGGAATTATAGTACACTAATTACGATCAATAATAATGTTGAATAATTTTTTTTTTACAATTATTATGATGGAAAATCATAGTAGAGTAAACAACAATAATTATATGAAATTCAGTATTAATATTTAATTTATATTTTACATGATCTTTAATATAATATTTTATATGATTATTTTTATAACAACAAAAACATAATTCAAATATCCAATGTTCCATGTTAATCATATTGTCAAGCAAGTTATTACTTATTAGGTAATTTTTAAAGTTACAAGCAAGTTATCACTTATTAGGTAATGCTTAAAGATAGTGTAACTTGTAATCTTAATTAAGATATTACAGTACACTAATTATGATTAATAATGATGCTGAATACAATTTTATTTTTTTACAGTTATTATGACGGAAAAATCATAATAGAGTAAACAATGATAGTCCTATGAGCATATAAATACATAATTATATATATGTTCAGGTGGTAGATTTAATGGTTCAATGGAAGTAGTAAATTCTATTTTTATACTCCTTAAGGGTTTGAGATTTTATGATGAATGAATAATATAATAACTTATATACAGTAATAAAATTAATAAGATAAAATTAAATTAATTAATGATAGCGGATATGATTACACGAAATGAAAGAAAAAAAATTATAATTGAAGTGATCAATATGGTTAATTATAGTTATGAATTTCAATTGATTAGGAATTTCAATTAGGATTTATAATGAATGAATGTTGATTAGGAAAATTCATTAAGAAAATTGATTAGAAATTCCAATTGATTAGGAATTTCTAGGAAAATTCATTAGAAAAATTCATTAAGTTAATTATAGTTAGGAATTTCAATTCAATTAATCACAAATTTTAATTTTACTTAAATAAATAATTAATTATTAAAAGAGAGAAATGATAAAAACCAAATTCATTGACTACAGTAATCTTTACTATACGCAAATGATTATCCAAATCATTTTACAAAAAATGGTACAATTTATAAAAATTAAGATAATATCATGACAGACAAACGGTGATTTGAGATTGGATACTGAAGACTAAAGAGGGTAGACTAAGAGAGCAGTCATTCATTGTTGCTAAAGCCATCAATAGTATGGATCAAATCATCTTTATGTATAAACATATATTTAGTAATGTAATAATAAAATTAAAGGAATCTTTAGGACATGTTAATAATTAATAAATAATTAAATATACTTTCAACTTTATATATTTGACCAAAATAATGTGCACTTGGTCGATTAGTTTGACTAGTAACCTCCGCATTAATACCTGTGACTGTATTAATGTAAAATTAAAAACACTATTATGTAAGATAATATAAAAAATAGATAAAATAGATATATCAAATAAAAAGAATTTACTACTAATATCTTCATCATTTAATCAACTTTGGGCACACATAAGGGCTTTTATAGTACGAGGATGAAGTCAAGTACGATAAGGAGTAATAACCTGACCATTAGTGCTAAAAGCAAACTCTAAAGCAATCGTGGATGATGGAATAACTAATAAGTCTGGTGCATTGACTTGTATGATCGAAGAAGTATTTCCACAATTCTTTTACCACAATATTATATCGAACTGTTCACCTTCACACCTCCAACTTCGGGCACACAATCTTGGGTCAAATATTTATCTAACTCCATCATAATATAAGAATTCCTAACTCTTTTCTCTTTCAAATATTTTGAAAAAGAAAGTGTCAATCTTCGGTTAGAAGACGAGATCGAACCTGAAACTATACCAAAGTTGAAGTGACTAAACTACTATGATCCTTAACATGAATACAATGCATCATAAATAAGAGGCGTGCAGCTAGATTGCAACAAAACCTTGAGGTCTCGAGTTCGAGTACCAAAGAGGACAATACTGATTAAGGTTGTAGTCGCGTGCAAACTTGAAGTATGCGGGGCAACACACCCTGGTACACAAAACACGGACCCAATAAATATGAAATAACCTACTACTAACCAATAAGTCCTAACTCTTACTTTTCAACTTCTTAATCATAACATCATTTGTGCTACAATTTTCAACTGTGATGGTGGATACTTTACTATCGATGTTAAAATCCATCAAACAGTATTTCTACATAGTTGCCAACTTTTCATTTGTATATAGTGCTGACACATAAATGAACCTATCATGTACAAATATTACCAACATCAATCATAAATTCATAACACAATGAAAAAGTAAATGACAACGATATTAAAGAATATAAATTACCTTAAAAGTTTAATGCATAACATCTAATAATTATCAACATAATTTTCCATCATTAACATATAACCCTTCTTTTGGTTATCAGCTGTCCATATGTTTGTTATTGTAACATCCAATTTTTATACTAAGGGTTAGAACCCTAGATTTTTGTAAATGAGAAATTGCAATGAGAGATTAGGAAATGCACTTTATGATCATGCATAATATAGTACACATGCACGTGAATTTGATTATTCCACATATTGCAATAATTTGTTCATACACTCATTTGATATTTTTGGGTCTAAATGATTGTGTTAATATGATTATGATATGGATAGTAAATATTTTGCCTTAAAAATTGATCTGGTGAATTAAATTATTGATTTAAAATTTTTGGCAAAATTTGAGAATTTTTTGAAATTATGGATATTTTTGGACTATGAAAAATACTAAGTGGCAAGACAATTAATAAATGGTGGTAAAAATAAATGTCAAATGGCAGTAGAAATTATTGATAAGTAATAATAAGATTTAATGACAAGTGTCATAGAAAATTATGAGACAATTGGATTAGAATTTGGAGACAAATAAACTAGTTATTAAAAGGTGGTCAAATGGAGACCACAATAAAATGACAAGTGGTAAGTGACAAGTGTCATAACACTTGCTACTCACCACTCACGATACTTTCTTCTTTGAAAGACCAATATCCTTGTCTTTCACTTATACTTTTATCACTTGTTTTCATCTTCTTCATTTATTTTTATCTCTTTATCTCACGAAACTCAACCCAACTCTCTCATGTTGATTTTGTTAAAATCCTACACTACCACTTCAAAATCCTTACTATCCCTTCTTGTTACAAGGGAAACATAGCCTATTCCTCCTTCAATAATGATGATCGTATGATGCTTAGAGGCTAGGGTTATTTGATGATTCTTGAAGAAGCTTTGGGTAAATCAAGTAAGTAACATATTAATCTTCATGACTTTGTTAAATGAAGCATATTTGATGATAGTTTAAAAGGATGGATGATCATGAAAAATATGTTGAAAATATATGTGTAACGTTGGTGAACAATGAACATATCCATGTCTTGCTTTTGTGTTTTGATGGGTAATAGATTATGGAATGATATAATGTTGGATTAATAGAGTAAATGGTGTTATATATATGTTGGAACATGGGTAAATAAATGAACAAATTGATGTATTGTTTTCATGTTTATGATGGTCAATATTTCATAAGTTGTTGTAGAAATGAGTTTGAAATAGAAAGATCATTAAAGATGGTGTAGGAAAAAGTGCAGAAAAATTTGATAGATGATGGGTTTTATGTTCTAGTTTCTTAGTGTATTAATGTGGATTTCTTTGGGTGTTTTGGAGATGAAATAAATTGAGTCTAGAGTTAAAAAAAGGAAGTAATATGGTGTCTTGAAATAGGAAGAATTAAGATGATAGTTAGAAGTAAAATGAAAGTGGGAATGAAGTTGAACATGTGCAGAAAGTTGATGATGAATGTAATATGTATATGTTCTGTTTTTAGTGTTCATGATCAATCATGGACTATAATTTGTTTTTTGGATGATATTAAGTTGAAATGGAGTTAAGAATGATGGGGAAATGATGAGTAATTAAACTATAAATGATAGACCAAATATAAGGTGTTGAATTTAGTAAGTAAAGAGTTAGAAATATGGAAAATATGGATGCAATTGGATAGATTTTGGGGCAAGAGGCATATCTTTTTGTGTGGAGGGCATATTAAGGTCACTTAATTATGCTTTCGAAGAGGACTTTGAATTCTACAATTCTATGAGACCTCGAGGAGAGACTTTATTGTCTAAAGGGTTAAATTTTCAAATTTCTATAAGTGACATGTAAGGTTCCACCCAGCGGACATGATGTCCCTTCAAACAGATATGGGCAGAGTTGGAAAGCTAGAAAACCCGAGAAGGTCCACCCAATGGACATGAAGTCTACCCAATGGAATTCACTGACCATTTGGACTTAACTTAGGCATGAATGGAGCTTAAATTGAATCTAGAATGATGCTTGGATTAAGTGACTAAATGTGTGATATGTATGAAGTGATAATGGTGGTTATAACTTAGTAAATGAAAGTACCAAAGCCATGAGTATGATGGGAATGAAGATGTTCATATGATTGTCGTTAGGATTCAAAGGAATTGAATAATATGTATTAAGTAAATGTGAATGAGAATTGGGTATTATGAGAGCATATAATGTTAAAAAAGAAATGACGAGAAATTGACTTATGATATTAGAATAACCAACTGTTCTTGAGGTGTAAGCCTAAGAATAAGCTAGACACATACAAAGGATAAGGATTAAATAGTGAACTTAGAATGATCATGTAGAAATAAAGTGTAAACCTAAGTTCAATTAGACGTATACGATTTATGAAATGAGAATGAACATAAGATGTAAATTTAGGTAATATACCCGAGATTGTCATTGAGCATGCATTATACACAACACGTATACATATGTATGTGATTGAGTGTTCATAAGATTGTGTAATTAATAATGTGTGTGTGCAATATGTGTATTGTATGATGTTGATATACAGGATAGAATATCCACATCTAGACATTTTCAGATCATGGAAGCTAATGCTAATCTGGAGCGTACTGTGAGTCGACTTAGATGGTCTTATTTTCATTATTTGCTTTGTTTTAAATTTCTGTATTGAATTACTACTAATATGATTGATGTGAATGTGTTAATTCCAGATAATAAATGTCTGAGGCGTTTGATGCATGTAAAAATCATTGGAAGTGCTCTTTGAATGTGAATTTGAATGAATAAGTGATACTCAACATTATTATTGAATGTCGAACTAAGGTCCAATGACAAATATGAACGTGAATGTGAATGTGATTGTGTAAGTGAAATCAAATGACTGAGTGAATATGTGTGAATGTGATGCATTTCATTATATGAATACATGACAATATAAAGGCTGTTATGACTGAAGTAGCCATTGAAAAAGAGCTTAAAGCTCATAATGTGATATAAACCTCTTGCTCAGTTGTTAATGTACTTGGTATTCACAAGGGATATGAGACATTATCTGAAACAAGCCCGGTGTCTACAAGAGATATGGGCTAGTAAAAAGTCACTCGATCATAACAATAACAATTGAAAGTGAGTCTCATGAGTACTGCATATGCATATGATATGTATGATTTAAATGGTCAAAATAAATAGTTTGAATGATTTCTAAATATGATATATGATTTAAGTGAATATGAAATGTATATGACTCAACTTGTTGAATTGATGAAACAATGTAAATTTTGTGAGTATATGAATTGATATGTTATGTGATTGAGTGAGCCATCAAAGATGGTCCACTCACTGAGTTCACAAAACCTATCTCAAAATTGTAACATTATTTTTCAAGCTTAGAGAAGATTTCTTGTTAGATAAATTGGACTCTAGTCATTGCATTTGAATAAGAGATAAGGATCAGGATCAGTTCACGTCTGCATATGTATTTTATTATTTTGTATTAAAATATTTATTTACAAGTATTATACAATGTGTATGTGAATGATGTTGTAATGTAATGACATTATGGCTATAAGTGTTTTGTATCTATAATGGGCCCGAGTGGCTACTGAATTACTGATGATATGTATAATGGTTGTAACAATGTGATTGAAAATGTTTATGAATAAAATGGGTCAAAAGTTCCATTATTGATTTTTCGTATCTGCATATGATATTTTACAAACTTTGTAATAAGTTAGATTGACTACTATTCTAGTATGTCACCCTTGTAGAGTATGTTCTCGAATACTGTCAGTATGTTTGGGGATGTGCACCATAAGAGTGGGGTGCTACAGTTATTATGGCAATCCATCCTTCAATAATCAACAATGCTTTTAAAATCTCTCTCTTATTATCCTCGTAAAATTTCAAGATATCCTTCTTCACTATATTCTAACTTGGAACCTTGGAAGTTAGTTAGTGAATTACAAAACATCATGAATCTTTTGCTTTCAACCATAGATAGTGTTTATTCATCTCCAATTATCATAGAAGCCATCAAATACCTTGATTTGTTGCTGCCATAAGTTATTGTGGTCAATTTATTCTTCCCTCTTATAAAATTAGGGAACAAAAAAGTTTGAGCTCCTATTACCATTTTCCTTTTACTACATGAATCCACTTGTCTCTTTAAAGAGATGTTCCACCTTTTGAACTACCAATCAATAACTTTTGACAACATTTATAATATTCTTTTTCTATCCCGTCTATCGATGTAGTTTTATTAAAGTGATTCCAAATTTCACTTTTTAATTAAGTTTGAGTTGTAATTTTATCTTCACTTAGTATAGGAATAAAAGTGTCCACTTCTATCTCTGGTACTATATTACAACTCTGTACTGAAGGAATATGCTCATCCATCTGAAACAATTAACATATAAATGCACGAGGTTAGAAATAATCAACATACATACGCTTGAGGTTAGAAACAATCAAAATAATTAAAGTCTCATCAAAATCAATTGTTAATATTTTATAGATAACTAATCCCAAAAGATCAACCAGCATCACTTAAAATCAAATTTTATGTTTTAAGCAAGGATAACTTTAGGCATTTTTCACTAATTGGATTTAGTTAATTAGTTGGATTGGGATTTATAATGATAGATGAACTATATATCTCCTTCAGTGTTAGTTTATTATCCTCCTTAATGGGAAATAAGTCAAACTTATTTGTGATAAGAAAACTAACAATAAGTTATTATAGGTTACAAAAACAAAGGAACAACTTAGGCGATTGCTTTGAGATGATATAGTCAATTAGAATTAGTAATAGATACTTCTCACACCAATCTTCTATTTTTAGTTATAGGATATTTAGTAATAATGTGTTACGTTTAACTTCTCAACTTTGTCTCTTCCTCACTTTCTAGCCTAACCCTAACAATAGGATGAGCAATGGATAGGAAAGAGGCAGAGTTAGAGCTCTAGCAAGAGAGTGGTACAAGCAATAACAAAAGATGTTAATAGTGGTAGTTAAGGAGATAGTTTTATGTAACAAAATCAAAACCATAAATTCTCTCATTCAAACTTCTAAACCTTAAGATTCCCTATTTACAACTCATTAGTAGGTTAAAAAAAGTAGGAGATAAATAACCAACTTGTTAGGAGCTTCATGGATAACTAAAAACAACTTTACAAGGCCATTTCATCAAACACTTAACATACATTATGTCAGATTGCCATTACTAAAATCATGATCACAAATTAGTTAAATCATCAAACTGCAAATAGTAACTACTTAACAAAATATTATTCAAACAATCAAATATTAATAATAAACCAAATTTGAGCAGAGAGAGACACTACTTTACTTATTAATATATTGTTTAGTTAGTGGCACTGGCGAGTGGCGACTGGTGACGTGGTGAATGTGAGACAGCTTACAAGGGAGTTAGGAGAGTGTATACTAATGGGAGAGATTGAGAAGAAGCACAGAGAAACCAGTGAATATTGAGGAATAAAACAGAGTTTCGACTTTAAGAACAAAAGAAGAAATGAAGAAGAAGGGAAAAGGGAGAAGGCACGCCTTACGTTTGGAGTTAATTAAAAGAAAAAAGACATCATTTTTGCTTCCTATATATCCATTATTACTAAAGCAAAATGACTTCATTTTGTTTTTAATTAATTTCTAAACACACGCATCATTTTGTTTTTAATTAATTTCTAAACACGCAATGTGTCCCTTATTCTTTATTTTTTCTTTTGTTCTCGAAGTTTGAAGCGAAAGAATGTGGTTTTGCTTATTATATAAATATTTTGTTTAAAACAAAGCGATATCATTTTACTTAAAGACAAAATGACGTCGTTTTGTTTGTTGGAGCCTATTAGGCCTCGAGTTGGGCTTAGACTTGGGCTTATTGACTTAAGTTTGAGGCCTAGTTTGAGATCGTTGGCCCAAAGTGAAGGTTTGATAGCCCAAGTCTGGGCTTATTCTGTTATTTACCCAGCCTGAGACCCAATTTGATAATGCCTGGCCTGGGTGGGTTGGGACCAAGTGGTCTTGCACACAAAATAGATGTACTTAAAAGTCTTTACAACTACCACTCCTTCTACACGTAACGTATGTGTTTGTTTAGATGAATTACATTATAAAAACTGAAAGAGTAGGAACATGATAGTTAAAACCTTTATTGGGGTAGGTCCCTAATCTGTGGTAACTATATAGTATTAAATAGGATAGGACAGGATTGACCATCTTCTTTTGGGTGCTCTCATCATATTTCCACCAATGTTATTATGTCTTATGTCACGGGAACTTTTTCAGAATATGGAAAAAATGAAATTGAATTTGTCAAGATTTAAGTCAAGTCTTCTTTTTTCAATTATTGACCAACAAATCTTTTAATTTTTGAACATTTTACACACTCACACTTGTGTATGTTTTACTGTTTTAATTAAAATTAACATGTTTGTACAATTCAACTAAAAAAATAGAGTAAAGAAAAGTACGATCAAATTAATATTTTATTAAACTATTCTCATTCTAAATAATATAAAGAACTTGAAATAAATTTAACTTAATTTTTTAATAAATATTGTTCAATATTTTCTTATTAGAAGTTCATAATAAATAATTTTTGCAAAATTCTTAAATTCTCTCTAAACATATGATTGAATATAATAATTCTTAAATGAAAATTTTGTTATATTTTTATATTGACCCATAAGAACTTAGTGAT
>JANJEY010000002.1:41394174-41426288 GCA_024703695.1 Erythroxylum cataractarum | reverse complement strand
ATGGAGAACAACATATCTTAACACCAAACTCAAAATCATAATGTAGAGAGAGATGAGACAAAATTTACCTATACTTTTCTTTGATGATATCTTCAAGTCCATTGAGATTTTCTCAAATATAATTATATATTTGAGTTTCTTGACCCCAAATTAGCGTAGAACACCTTGGTTTGAGTTGAACAACAAAAAAAGGGTGAATTTTGATTATGGCCAAAACTTCATCTTCTTCCTCTCTTTTCCCCGTTCATCTTCTTTCTTTTAATTAAAACTAAATGTCTCAAGTCTTTAGAAATGTGATGTACAACCATAAGTGAAATAAGGGTCTAGAATATTGACTTTTTTTTTTTACCAAATGGGGTGAAATTACCATTTTGCCCTTAGCTTATGTGAAATTATCATTTTACCCTCCAAACTTTCCTAAATTTGCAATTAAGCCCAAAGTTTAGAAATCTCCAAAACTTTATTTTTATTTTGGTCCTTGGACTCTTGTAAATAATAAGCCCCTTAACTTTATAAATTACATATTGGTCCTCCAAGAATTGAAAATTACATTTAACTCCTTTGACTTTTAACAATTTGCAAATAAGCCCTTATGTACATCAACTTTTCCAGTTAAACTTTCTAAGTGTCCAATAAGTCTATAAATCATGTCTAATCACCTCCAAAGTATTAGAACACATTTAATTCAACTACCATGATCATATCCATCCAATGGACTCAATTTTTCATACTTAAAAGCTTATATGTCAGAAATCTTCAAGATTTTGCTTACTGATGAACTCTAAGTTCATGTAAGGGCATATAACAATATAAATCATTGGAATATGTACCAAAAGGATTTCGATTCATCTTTGAACTCATATACAATCATGTATATATCAATATACAATAGTATCTCCAAATATAGAATAATCACCAAAGGGCTCAGAAAGTCTAGCGTTATAAGTCTATGGTACTGGGTCGTGACAATATTAGTTTAAATAAAAATGATATGTCAATTACTAATTTACACAAGTGAACATGATTGAATTTTATATAGAGCATATACCAATTTTATACTATATATCATATTGAGGCATTGAATGACAAAATAAATAAGCTATATATTATAACTATGTACATAATTGTTAGTTAAACTACATTGAAATTTATAATATTTAGTAGTCATAATATATTTCTAGATGATAATTTTGATATATATTTTATTTATGTAATTTTAATTATAAATTATAAGTTTATATACATTACTAATATATTAGGAGCCAAATAAATTACACATAAGGAAATAAAAGTGAGAAAAATTGATGAGTTATATACTTGATCAACTCATAATTGACTCCTTTATTAAAGAAAAAAAAAGATTTGCATAGACCCCAAATTAATTTGTTCTTAATCAATTTATTTCCTAATTATCATTCAAACTATTTACTATAGTATTTTTATTGAAAAATCGAAAAAGTATTATATTTAACTCTTAATGAGATTATGGCTGATTTTTCTACATTTATACCTCTTCAATATTACATATAAAAGAGATAATAAAGCATATTCATTTATTAAAGAGAGATTTTTTTTCTAATTAAAGTAAAGAATCAAAGAATAAACAAATAGACATATCCAAAGAATTGAGAAAGAGAGAGATAAGGAAATTTTTGCTAAAGGTTTTCTCCTTTAATTGTTCAAGATCTAGAATATATGTTGAAGTTTAAAGTTTCTTTTATTCTCATTTTACTTGCACAAAAAGAAGAGTAACAACTGATGAAAGATTCTGGCTTCAAATGCCACTAAAATGCTATGTTCTTCTTTTCTAATTTCCATTATACCTTTTACTTCTAAAAATTTTGAAGTCTATACAATCCAAACCATACTAAAGATCAATTAAGAAGGTGTATATATATATATTTTATATTATATTCTAGTGAACATGAGTATCGTCCTCATGAGAAATACAAATATTGGTACTGACTATGTTTATACTATTTAATCTAACAAGAAAAATGATTGAATTTTCTTGTTGAATTAAATAAATGATTAACTAAATTAATCCAAAATAACAAACCAAAACAATGAATATGAATAAAGCCATCAATTGAATAATAAGATCTAAAGACTTTAAATGACTTAGTACTCTTTGTATAATTCTCTCTATAATAGTTGTAGAGTTCTCTCTACTTGTTCTGTAGATATTATTAGATATTGGACTAAAATGATTAAGACAAGCTAATTTTGGAAGCCGTTCGAGAGAAACAATAAGAAAATGATCAAGCTCGCAATAAGATATGAATTAAGATTCATACTTTATTATATTTTATGTGTTAATAATATTATAGAATTTAAGTGAACTTAACTTTGACAAATCAAATACAAAATAATTTTCGCAATTATTTTACTACGTGTAAGATCAAAACCCACTCCAATTTGTCAATAATGATCTCTATCTTGCCAATCCAGTCATTATCTTATTTACGCAATAGTACGCAATTATTGTGACTCATGAAACCACCAAACTCCTTTATCTTGATCATTTTAGCAATCCAGGAAAGAATCTTAATGTAACTTCCTATGTTTGACTTGTTAATTTTGGCTTCATTATGGGGGAATGAGAAAACTCAATGTTTAGAGAAATTAAAAAAATAAGCCAATAATTTAATTCATCCTGTTAAGACTCATGACCTTATGGACTCGAAAAAAACCTTAACTACTCAGTCGTCTCTTATTCATACAACTAATTAAACCATCCTCTATATTTATATGGTTAATCCTTTAACATTAAATCTATAAGGAGTTTCAGGCCATAATCTTATATGAGACTTAGAACAAGAGCTTAATTTCAAGTTATTTTTTAGTTTTAATTAGATCAATATATAAAATACCATTTTTATTTATATATGATCGATTGCTCAATATTTACATGTTATAAAATTTAATATACTTCTTCATCCTTTTTTACGTTTAGATATAAAATAATAATTAGATTTAGTTGATCAATCCTTTTTATTTTTAATCACTATGATTAGATGCTCCTTATGTTTTTATAACCTGGTCAGATATTGATGGAAGCGATACAGAAAATGATTGTAGGTCATCTGTACCTCATGAGAATGACAGGGTGATACAACAACAAATATACCAAATTTATGTTGAATAATACTTCAAAGCACGTGGAAATCGTTTCATTTACTTTAGGAATAATTGTTTCATTTTGAAGATATTATTAGTTTGTTGAATAAATCAAAATGTGGGCCATATTCCCACTATCTATTTTTTTGTTTCAATTTTTTTATTTTTTTTGTTTTTTAGTTTGTGATGTATGCCTATTTATACATAAGTCATTTTCAAATTATGTGAATAAGAAAGGTTGCAGTAACTTTTGTCTTATTCTTCATTATTTAATTCAGTCAGTTAAATAAAGCTTTCCTTTTCACCAACAATTTTGGTATTAGAGCTTATGTGAGAGACAGAGAGCATTGCAGCTTATTTCCTTTTGTTTTTCTCTTCATCTTCCAGGTTTGATCATGAATAGGGCATTCATCCTTAGTGCATCGCAACTAATTTTTGCCTTGATAGTGAACTAATGCTTCAACTGAACAATGATCTCACTCATCTCTCATCCTTTAATTGCAACTCATGGAAACTAAAGAAGTCTCACTAGCAACCTCAGGTATTTCAATGACCTCCCAGCCTGTGATTCCCATTTTTAACGGGGATAAATATGAGCCATCAAGATGAAGAACCTCTTATGATCTCAAGATTTATGGAATTTGGTTAAGGATGAATTTGCATCTAAACACATATACGCAGCAATTGAAACGTGATGCAAAAGCTTCTTTTTTTTCTTCAACAAGCATTGCATGACAATCTCTTCTCCAAAATTGCATCAGCAACAACTTCTAAAGAGGCAAAGAAGATTTTGAAGATTGAGTTTCAAGGCTCCAATAAGGTAATCTCTTCATCATAAGTTTGAGAATCTTCGTATGCAAAAAAGTGAGTCTGTATAGGATTACTTGTCTAGAACTAGTCCTATAGTTAATACAATGAGGTCTTATGGGAAAAAATACTAATGAAATAATAGCTACAAAAATTCTGAGAACTCTTACTCGATTTAATTTTATTGTTGATTTAATTGGGGAGGCTCATGATATGTCTAAATATTATTTTGATGAACTAATGAGTTCTCTGCAAGCTCATGAAGATAGGATGAATTAGTTCTAAAACAAGCATTAAGAACATGCATTTCAAGTGAAGAGGGAGTCTTATAAAGCCTCAAATTCCAATGGTAGAGGAAATAGTAGAGCAAGAGGTAGAGGTATAAGAAGAGGTCGTGGTGGTGGTAGAGGTCGTAGTCGATCTGATGAATAGAAGCAATCAAATTTTCAAATAAGCTCAATGTAGTTCCATCATTGTAAAAAATTTGGGCACAAAGAAGCAAACTATTGGGCAAAGCAAAGAGATGAGTAAAAGTAAGTTGGCTTTATAAAGATAGAAGAGGCAGAGCCACTTTCTATGGCACAATCTTATGGAACTGACATTCCTTTTGATGATATTTGGTTTGTTGATAGTAGATGTTCCAATCATATGACAGGTTCTTGATCATTGCTCAAGGAACTGAATTTATCACAAAATCCAGTGTTCAACTTGGAGATAACGCAATACTTCAAAGTGAATGTAGAGGTATTGTTACTATTCATGTTAACCACTTTGTCAATAGAAATATCGACAAAGTGGAAGACAAAGCTTTTCAAGTGTAGGATAACAATATTAGCAGACGAGGACGTGGTTGCGAAGGCTTTAGGGGTTGTTTTTTGGGGGCAGACAATCAGTTGGATGTGGTAAAGGCCATAATGATGACCAGCAACAACATATGAATAACATACAATGTTATAATTGCAGGAACTATGGACATACACGAGCAGATTGTTAGTCTAAAGAGAAGCAAGCAAATTTCACAACTGGATACAGGAGTGATGATGCAGATATAGAAGACGAAGAGAAACTATTTATGGCTCACAGTACACTGACTCACAGTACGTCAAGTGAAGACAATCACAAACATATTTGTTTTGTTGATAGTGGATGTTCTTGAACTTCCTTTGAAGCTTGGAATGGCTACAAACCTTCTATAAGTCACTTACCAATTTTCGATTCTATTTGTTATGCTTTGATCATGTCACAGGAGCATTGGATCCAAAGTCTCATCAATGTATATTTGTAAGATATAGCACTCAATCAAAAGCATACAGATTGTTAGATCCTACAAACAATAAAATTTTAACAAGAAGAGATGTTGTATTTGATGAGAGTTTGAGTTGGCAAGAAAATACTGTGACAACTTCCAGTCAAGTTATTGAAGATGATGAACAACAGAGAGAATATAGCAACAATCTTCAACAGACAATTATGATGACGGACACACCTTCATCAATATCAATTCCATAGTCACAGACACAATCAGGTATTTCCTCTACTGCAAAAGAATTATCTACACCATCTGTTTGTATAAAGTATAGATCCTTAGCTGACTTGAAACGCGTGGCTTTGCACTTATTGCCACTGATCCCGTTAATTTTGAAGAAGCTTGTCAAGAGAAGAAATGGTTATATGCAATGGAAGAGGAGATCACGACTATTAACAAGAATCAAACCTGGATTTTATGCGACTTACCTGCTGACAAAGAGGCAATTAGACTCAAGTGGGTGTTTAAAATAAAACTTGGAATAGATGGTAAGATTCAAAAGTACAAAGCACGACTTGTTGTAAAACGATACGCACAACAAGCTAGGATTGACTACAAAAAAATTTTCTCTCCTATGGCTCGATTTGAGACGGTTCGAATATTCTTAGCCTTGGTAGCTCAACAACAATCGCATATTTACCAATTTGATGTAAAGTCAGTCTTTCTTAATGGCTATCTTAATGAGGAGGTTTATGTTGTACAACCCGAAGGATTCGCAAAAAAGGGAAAGAAGAGCAGGTTTATAAGTTGAAGAAAGCCCTTTATGGGCTTAAACAGGTACCGCGAGTATGATATAGTCGTATTGATCAGCACTTTTTGAAGAATGGTTTTGAGAGGAGTAAAAGGGAGCCTACTTTATATGTGAAAAAGGTAGACGATGGAGCTTTTATGATGGTTTGCTTGTATGTAGATGACATGATTTATACAGGATCAACAAAACTATTAATGATGAGTTCAAGTTTCAGATGATGAACAAATTTGAGATGACTGACTTGGGTTCATTATGATACTTTCTTGGTCTCGAAGTAAAGCAAGAAGTTGATGGTATCTTTCGGTCTCAGGAGATTTGTGCCAAAGAACTGCTTCGAAAGTTTGGTATGTTATATTGTACACCGGTTAGTACTCCTTTAAATGTTAATGATAAATTTGTTAGCAGAGATGGCGAAGGAGCAGCTAATCCTACCTCGTATAGAAGCCTTGTTGGCGGGTTAATTTACTTAACACATACAAGGCCCGACATTGCCTTCTCAGTTAACACCATCTCTAGGTTCATGGAGAAGCCATCACAAGTACATTTTGGAGCAGCAAAACGAATTTTACGATATGTTGCTGATACAGTAAGTTATGGGATTTGGTATTCTACCAACATTAATGTACAATGTGATGAAAAATTATATGACTACTCAGATTCTGATTTTGTGAGTTGTATTGATGATCAAAGAAGTGTGTCAGCTCATGTTTTCACTTTAGTATTGGGAGCTATTGCATGGAGCTCCAAAAAGCAACCTATAACAGCTCTTTCGAGAACTGAAGCAGAGTACGTAACGGTGGCTTTTGCAGCATATCAAGCTGTTTGGCTGAGAGGTATTATGAATGATTTACAACAACATAAGATAACAATTGTTATTTTCTGCAATAACAAATCGACTAATTTCATGACTAAAAATCCAACGTTACATAGTCGAACTAAACACATAAATACACAACTACATTTTGTCAGAGATTTGGTGGCTGGAAGAGTTGTGGATGTCCAATACTGTAACATTAATGATCACTTAGCAGATATTTTGATAAAATCATTGTCAAAGGAGAAATTTCTTCAGTTTAGAACCTTACTTGGAGTATGTAATTTCTAATCATGGCAGAGTGTTGAATTGTGATTCTCAAACATTCATCAAGCTGTAGCATTACAGCAGTAGTCTTCTATGATTCTTTCATTTACGGTCTAATTATCAGCACTCATCATCAATCCATCAACTTTTACAAGTAGACCGACGTTTAATCCATAAAAATATGCAGGTTCCATCACAACTGCTCAAAACTTCCACAAACACAAACACAAACTTCACGACGACTGATTTGTAAGCTTTCTTGATGCATGGTGACTCGTAATCAGCAATCTATGGAAATGCATGTTTCAGCAAGCAGTGCGTTATCAACTTTGGCAACAAATGGATTTATCTTGACCCAGACAAGAGAGAAGACCGAAGCCAACAGTACAGACCATAGGACAACAATGGTTGGCGTTCTATTTTGACGTCCCATAAGACCTTTAAGGAATGGATAGAGATGAAGAATCACCCACATAGCGAAGAATATCTTTCCAAAGAGAGGTCCCCATGCTTCGTATCCTTTGTTTAGCGCATCAGAGAATCCAGCGACAACACCTACGATGTTGATGATGATAAGGGTTGTCGGAGGGATCAAAAGTGTTGTCCATTTGATAATGTAGAGTTCTCCAAACTCCGCGTCATCAGCTGCTTTGGCTGTGACGGTGAAGTTGGTGTCGAGGCCCGCCAACATTTTCAGCAGACCTTGGAAGACGGCAAATAGATGAGCTGAAACACCTCCAATCACCCAGAACTGTTCGTTACGCCAGAACTCTTCAATGCTCACACCACTCCATCGTATCTCGAGAACAGCAGTCAAGATAATGGAGATGAAGAGGCCAAGGAACAGCATGCTTGCCAAGTTTGAGAGCTGCCATCATGTACCAATTAAGTTACCACATGAGCATGAGAAAAAAAAAAAGGGGGGGATTGGTGATAAAAAGGGGTAAAGAAGTTACTGTTGGTATGATGAATTTTCCCGTGAGAAGACAAATAGCAGGGATTGTACAGTAGGCAACGAGAGGGAGTGAAGTAAAAGGGTAGACAATGGTGTTTATGTATGATAGCCTTTGGAGCCACTTTAGACGGCCTCCTCCATATCCATACCAGAGAGGACAGTGTCTGCTCAGGAAAATTTCTACAGAACCAAGAGCCCACCGGAGAACCTGATGTAGTCTATCAGAAAGATTAATGGGGGCGGACCCTTTGAATGCTGGCCTTAAGGGCATGCAGTACAGTGATCTCCATCCTCGGCAGTGCATCTTGAAGCCGGTTAGAATGTCCTCTGTGACTGACCCATATATCCAACCAATCTGGGAGGAAGATGATAAATTTTAGATTCACAGAGTAAAACAGGTAAGATAGGTTCAAGTTTAAAGGAACTGCCATATTTCAAGATGAAATAGAGGTTTATGAAGCACTCCTCAAATATAGCAGCTATAATGGAACATGTAGGACAGGAAGGGAGACTAAAGGCCATTGGCCAAAGCCTTTTCCTTATCACCTCTTTTCCCCATTCAGTTTTCTCTTCATAGCTGCAGCCTATGACATGAATTGCTTCCTTGATAAGCGTTGACGGGTTGGCAGAATCTGGTACTCCCCCATTCTCCATTAATGTTGACTCAATGAAGACTGAAGACAAGCCAAAAGTTTTCTCAAAGCTCTTCTGGGAGATCAGCATTGATCTTTCATACTCATCATAGTCTGAAGAGAGTTAAAAGCAACAGAATCGTTTAGATCTTCAGTGAGATAATCATCGAAATTCTGCACTACTCAGTAAACGTACTTACTATCAATCTCTGTAAGATTGAAGATGGCAGCATTAAGGTCTTCCCGCTTTGCTTCTCGGTAAACCTCAGCTGGATCTTTTGCTGGTTCTTTCTTTGCCGGGCGGCAACAGGAGCAGCATCCACACCATGAGGAGTTTGAGGAATCCCTGGGTAAGCTAGGCATAGATGGAGGGCCGTAGCCATAGAGTGCCTGCCTATTGAAGACACAACCTGTTCCTACATAAACTGGTCCCTGTATTCCATCTAGTCCCTTCATGTTGACCTACAAATAGAATTGCAACAGTTTTTCAAAGCTCAAAAAAGTTTCAGAAACAAGAATAAGAAAGGAAATTTTGCTCTAATCTTACATCAAAGAAAACAGTATTGCGATTGGCATATCGATCACTCTTGTCTATGCCATCAAACCTTTGTGGAAACTGCACATAGCATACATCTCGACCAACTAGTGGATCCATGAGGAAGCACATGGCCTCTCGAACTGCCTTGCTATTGTTTACATAGTGGTCACAATCAAGATTAAGGATGAATGGAGCATTTGTGAGGATTGCCGAAACTCTCACCTGCATAAATTTATTACTTATTAGTATTAATGGCATGAAACAAAGATGAGCTTAAACTATTCATACACACCAAAGCATTTTCTGCGCCAGCCTTCTTGTGGTGTTGGTAGCCAGGTCTCTTTTCTCTGGAAACATAAACCAATCTAGGAAGTTCATTACCCTCTATGTCAAGGGCCCCAGTATTTCCAAGGAAAACCTGAAAAGAGAACTCGATCTTAGAAGCTAATATTTTTCACTCTCTTTTGTTCCCTGTCAGGAATGATAAACTCATGAACATAACAGGAGTTGTTGATTCTGTTTATACTTGAACAAAATGTTACATAAATTAGGAAACATAGACGTTAAAAAAAAAAACCTGGATCATGCCAGGATGATCACGTGTGTTATTTCCAGGCCAAGGTGTTCCATCTTGCATTGTCCATCCATCCTCAGGTGTTTTCTGGGCCTTTGCTACTAACGCATTAACTCGAACTTTATACTCTTCGTAATCCCTCTGTAAAAAAGAAAGAAAAAACAATAAAGAAGTATGCAAGTATGGAATCTTTAAATTATACAGATGGAAATATCGAACCTTTGCACTTACTTTCATTGCTCTACGTTCTTTGACAAAAGAAGGTTGCACCTTATCTTTCAAGTAATCAATCTTCTGTGAAAAGTAAAACTCGGGTGCCCTTGGTTCAATTGAGTATTTTTTGCAGAATGGGACCCATTTTCTTGCAAAATCAGCCGTTTCAACTAAAGACTCAAATGAAAGCATGGCAGCACCATCGTCAGATACATAGCATGAGACTTTGTCCACGGGGTAATCTAGAGCAAGGATGGAAAGCACGGTATTGGCAGTGATCAGCGGTGGTTCTTTCAGCGGATCCACCGTACTCACAAAAAAATCCACAGCAGCAAGCTGAGAAAGCTCGCCGTCTCTTTCATATCTGGAACGTAATTGAGTAGAAATCATTTTTTTTTAATTTTTGGACACAGAGAATAAAATACCAGGTAAATAAATAAATATGAGCTTACTGTTCTTGACATAAAGGAAAAAGACGTTGGTATCATATACCTTGCAGATAATCTGTCAATATATGTTTGTCTATTGACAGGAGACCACTTAGGGAACTGATCCAACACCCAAGAAACTGCAAACCAGATCTCGCATATGACAGAAGTAAGCCACAGGCCAAAAGCACTGTCAACTGGATTTGTTATTCTGTAATGGAAGAACAGTCCCAGAATAATCAATCTCATAATTATCACTGCTCTGTATGGAGTTAGTTTGTTGCGTGACAGTGGCATGACTATTGACAATGGCTGTGAAGCCTCAGAAGAATTCCTGCAAAACCCAACATTGAATGTGGCCTTGTTAATGTGATTGTATTCCATTATAATCCATATCCTTCAAACCTTATGATATGTGCATAATGCAGTTTAAATATTCTAATGCAGCCAAACCCTACCTTTGGAATTCGTAACCCAGCTATGATGACAACAAAGAAAATGATGGTTGAATGAGCCAAATTACAAGGGCAAACCAACGGGGCTTTAATGGTTCCAAGAGTTCTAACAAGCAAGTTACAAGGACTTTAAGGATTGGCAATGTAAGAGTATCCCCTCCATGCATAGACAGAATCCTTATCACCAAAGTTTTCCTTACACTTACTGATTCTCCTCCATATGCTGCTGAGGTGGAATTTCAGCTGGTTCGTTTTCAGTCTTAGTTGGAGGCTTTTTCTTCTTGTTCTTCTTCTCCTTCCAACTCTCTACCCGATTCTTCCAAATTGGATTCCCAGATTCGTCATTCATTTCTTCATGAAAACATCAGATGAGCCAGTTTAAAATCTTTTTCTTAAAAACTTATGATAGCGACGAAAATTTTTCGATTGAGAATTAGAGTTACTCACCACTATCTACAGTGGACACAGTACTGACATGTCTGGCATGAATTCCAACATTCTGGACAGCACCAAGACAGGTTAGTGAAAGCTATCAAAATGCCAAATGTTTTAACTTCATTAATAAGCATGTTCGGTGGCTCTTAGAAAAAGATGGGGAAAAACACTATCAAAATTTTGATTTTGAATTGAAAAATCATGGGTACTACCCTCCTATTCTAGTTATTGATGCTCAAAACTCAATATAGTCATACCTCAGAATTGTTCATGTGAGATTCTACTGTCGAATGGTTGCCTGGTGCCTTTGTTTCACTGTCTTCCAACATGTTCTCTGGATCATATATGGTCTTAGATTATTTTATTTGGCGGATGACAAGTTTAAAAACAAATCAATTCTCATATGAAAAAGATGATGCTGACCAAGATCAAAGTACTTCCAGATTCTTTCCAAGGTTTTATGTTGCTTAAAAATACAGGATTCAAGTTAATTCAGATATTATGTGAAGTCATGAGCACTCTCTTCTGTCAGATCCACGGCACCAATAAGTAAAGTGGGTATGAGGGATGAAATAGTACACTAACACTTTTAGAATACACCACGCACTTTACAATTTGACTAAGGCAACGACAGTATTTAGCAAAAAGAAAAGTAAGCAGCGTAACAAATATGGTCTGTCAAAATTTTTGCAATGTTCTGAAGCCATCTAAAGTACTCAGTTGATTAGAAACAACATAAGCAAAGTCAATAACAGTACCTATAAATAAGTCCTGCTTTTGTTCTTTGGAAATAATGAATGCTAATCTTCAGTTGTTAAAATTCTATGAAGTACTAATCGACTGAAACCCTATCAGATTATACAGATCAGCTATAAGATTGCAGAAATTCAACTTGAAGTCAGATGGAAGTCCTCAGGAAATAAATCTTAGATATTTGTTGAAGAAAGAAATCTTATCCAGTTCCAGTTCATCGGTCCGAAAGAGTTGAAGTTAACAAGCAAAGCCTAATTAGAACAAGTTGTAAAACTAAATGCATCAACACGTATATTTATGGGACAGCCAACTGAATGCCAAAACAAAAGTTAATGGAGTTGAACTGGAGTGCAGAAATGACGTACCGTCATAAGGAGATCCACACCGGAAGCAAGCTTTCCTACCCTCCTTGATCTCATATTCGAAGCAAGACTTACACATGGGAAAGCTGCACTCATGGCAAGCCACAAATAGATCACCGTTTGCATTGACCCCAACCTGCTCGCCGCAGGTGTTGCACATAGGGACCCCTGATTCCATCATCTTCTTCGCTTTCCTATGCTTCAATCCCTTCAAGTGAATTGTTCAACCCTTGTTTCTCGTGTTGTTTTTATATGATAGACCCTAAGCAAAGCGAGGGAGTTGAGTAGTCCCTGAGAAGGTGGTAATTCTAGCATTTTAGTAATTGTGAAGAGATGGTGGTTGGTGGGGCATAGAGGTTGAGGTGTTGGTGTCATCTGTTTTTGCAGAAAGAGAGAGGAATAGAGACAGAAACTGAGGGAGAAGCAACCCGTAAGTCTTTCTTTTTCCTCTGGTAGAGAGAAGAGCTGTAAAATTTTGCGGGAACTTGAAGGAAGGTTTCGGTTAGGCAATGTACATCTACAACTAACCAAGCTTTGCATGCAAGTTGGTCTCAGTATACATATATGTATAATAATAATAACAATGAATATGGGTCAGGACATTCATGGGAATCCAGAAGATTGAGTAGTATGTTACACTCTTTCTTGCTCATGTTTAGGGTAGTTGTCCTTGTCCATGTCCATCTTGAGGTTGGTTTTAGGTGATAAGCATTAATCGTAATTGTTTGGTCCATCGATATATACACCTAAACAGTGCTATTTCCTTCTACAATCTTATCATCCTAAAATACGTTCTAACTTCGCAGAATTGTTCCCAATCTTTTCTAGATCTTCTAGTCGACAAGAGAGGATCCAATCACATGTAATTATGTTATCGGGTTAAAAAAATTCAGTGCATTCATATGTTGATGTCCTACGAAAATTTTGGTCGATATCATGTTATATATTATTATTTTTTAAAGGTGATTCTTTATTTTTTAAAATTTATATTATTATTCTTAATTTTGGTTATTTTAATTCTTTTAATTATGAGAAATAATATTTTAAAAAATAAAATTAAATATTCAGAATACAATTTATACTAAAAATGCATTCATTAAATATAGATTAAAAATTAATTACAATAAAAATTGTGTAGTTTGTCTAATTTTATAACACTAAAAGAAAGATCAAAATTAGTAAGAAAATACTTAAAATTTTAAATCATCATTAAGCCTAAAATTAATGATGCTCAAAAGTTGTAATAAAATGTATTAACTTTCAAGTTGTAGTAAAAGTAATTCGTCGTTAATCCCATAAGTAACATTTTCGATGTGGCATTATCACATTATTTAATTGATTTAAAATTAAAAGATAAAATTTATACTCTTTTTTATTTTTAAAAAAGACCTCTGTCAAACTTCAGCCCTGTTTGGCAATCAACTGATAGCTGATTCTATCAGCTGTTAGCTGATAGCTGATTATATCAACTGGTTTGACCAGCGGATTGCATTAGCTATTTGTTAAAGATGTTTGGTAAAATTAGTTGTTTAGTATCAGCTGTTTAAGTGTAAAATGACTTATAAGGACATGACTTTAAAAAAATATAAGAATAAGAATATTATATATTTTAGTATGTCAATGAATATTCTTATAAAAATTTAGATTTTAGATATTTAATTCTACAAAAATTAAATTTATAACTCTAATAAAAAACATAATAATAATAATAATAATAATAATAGTAATAATAATAATAATAATAGTATTAGTACTTTTATTATTCTTTATTATTATTATTATTATATATTATTATTATTATTATTATTATTATTATTATTATTATTATTATTATTATTATTATCCAAGTTGTTAATTGGATTATCCAAATCAAGATCACAATAATCTCATTTCACAATTACAATTATCTATTTACATAAATTTTTATTTTAGTATATAATTATTAAATTTTGTTAGTTTAAGTGATGAAATTAGCCTTTGATTAACTAAAAATAAGATATGAATATTATTTGAATAATTTTATTATTTAATTTTAAATTATTAAGTCATTAATTAATTATATTCCGAATTAGTGGTAAAAAGTAAAAACTTATTAGATTAAAAGGTAACACGACAAACAAATTACTTCCACCGTTCACTTCCTTTCACTCACTCACTCACTCTCTTTGCTTTCTCTCTCTACCTCAATAGCACCAGAATCTTTCCTCTGCTTTCCCATTTTTCTGTCGCCGAGCTTCAACTCCTAAATGGGTACTCGAATCCCTTCTCACCAGCTCAAAAGTAGCCTCTATGTTTCGGGTCGACTCGAGCAGCCTAATCTGGAGAAGCAACCCAGTACCGTTGCCTCACGTGCCGTCCCTTACACTGGCGGCGAGAGAGACGAGCGAGGAAGACGTTTAGGGCAAACATGACTTTTTGAGTTTAATATTATCCCAAACGCTGGTCTCCGTAGCTGATTGGTTTTGGCTGGATGGGTTGGCTGATTCAACCCAACCAGCTAATTAACCAAACACATCTATTAGCTGTTTGACTAAGTCAAATAGCTAATTTTGGTTGATCAGCTCTTTTTTTAGCTAATCAGCTGATATCCAAACACCCCCTAAACCATCATCCATCACTCAAATGCCAAAGGCTGAATGGTACGTACAATTCCAAGCTTTCACTCTACTATAATTTTACTTCCACTCTTTAGTGGCTTCATTGGTTTGGTTTCTCAACTTTTTATGAATGGCAAATCCTGACAAAGCTGTCCACTAAGCCATGATTTTTTAAGCAGAATTTCATGTTGAATTGTATTCACAGTGGATGAGCACTCGAGCATGCTTGACTCAGAAGTACAAGCCCTGCGGAAACCAACAAAGTAAAGAGATGATGATGAAGAGAGAGACTGATTTACCTCGAGATATGACCGAGTCCTAATCTTACCTTGAATTATGAATACTCCATAAGATGAAAGCACCTACTTTCAGAAAATCAGAGAACCCTTTTGTCCTTTAAATCTTTCAACCTTTTCGTGAGGCACAAGCTTCCTCCCCATCAACACATGATCTCATTATTATTTTGTTTAACGAGTGCGATATTGAGTGAACCAACTCATGGGAGTCATCCAGCTTCAGTCAGAAGAAATGAGAAGACAGATTCTTTCCAAATTAAGAATTCGCATCATCTTTCAACCTTTTTCTTTTCGGAACAATTTTGGCTCCTTTTGGCAAAGAGATAGTGAGGCATATATTCCTTTTGACGGTGAGGGTAGATAAGTAGCTTGTCAACAAGTACTTTCACTTTGTACCACCGAAATGGGCTAAGTTAGGCCTAATTTGGTTAGCCTGATCCATGTCGTTTCGGGAGTCCAAATTATTTTTTTCTTAAAAAATTTAAATAATGTCATTTTGTCGTTACCTGTCAAGTCTCAACTTGGTCAGATGATCACAAGCTGATCCGGTTTGATTGGGTTATCTCTATCAATTCATGGTTAGATACAATTATGATTACCTCTTAGATAAATAAAATTTATTTTAACTTTAATTTATGTCAATTAAATTAAAAAGATTATTATTTTCGAATTTAAATTAGATATGATTTCAAGTTTTACAACTCAATTAAATCAGAAGTGATATAATCTAATATTATTTATTAAAAATTAACAAAAATAATGCTATTTTAGCTTTATAGCCCGATCATTTATAATTGAGACTTTTCCACTTTAATCAAACTCCGAAAAACTAAAATAAATTTATGACTTAAGTTCGACCAGAAGTCAAACTATTATCAATAGAACTAAGATGACGAAAAAGTGAAGTAAAAAAGAAAATTATATTTTAAAGAGATAATTTAACAATAAAATAAAATGAATTTAATTTTAATACTTTATTTATAAATTTCATGTTAATTAATATGAGTACATTGTATATATTAAGTTTTAGTATTTATTAATTATATGAAATGAGTTGGTTACTTTAAATTATTATTTATCATGTTATCTTATATATCAACAAAACCACATTAGATCGAAGCCCACTTAATTGATATAAATCAAGGACCGGATCCACAAACCAATTACCGTTGATCATATCCAGTAATAATTTAATAATTAAAAATAAATAAATAAATTAGTTCGTGTTGAAAGGAAACTGTAGCAATAACTTCTCGTTCGTACTAAAACTAAACCTCAAATTTCCCTCTTTGTTTTATAAAGCGCAGAACACAACCCCCAACACACACACTCATCTACAAAATCTCCTTTGTGTTCTCAGATCACCAAATCCTCTGTCTTCTCCTTTTGCTTTCTCTTCTCTTTGTCATTTCCTCAAACATAACCCAATCCCATTGATAAACCTCTCTAGTCTCTACTTCTAGTACTACTACTACTACCACTGTTGTTAACGGATCTTTGACTTTTCTCATTTCTTATCTAGCCATCGTACAATTTGTATCTAAATGGTTTCCGGTGGGACCCGCCAACCAGACGACGGGGACAGGAACCCTCCGGCGGCATCTAGGGCCTCGGCAGCTGCCTCCAGGTCTTGGGGCAACGTTACCACCGTGTCCGGCCAATCGGTGTCGACCAGTGGCAGCATCGGCTCTCCGTCGAGCCGGAGTGAGCAAGCCATGGCTACTCCGGCGAGTGACAGTACTTTCCTTAGGTTGAACCATCTCGACATCCACGCCGACGACGCCGCAACCCAAGAGGCCGCCGGGTCAGTCCCTCTACCCAGTCTCACTTGAGGGTCTTGTTTAGCTTTGCTTTGTGTTTGACCCAATTGTTTGATAGTTTTGGTTATCCAATGTTATTTACAGTTCAAAAGGCTTACGATGCTGGCTTGTAATGCTCTTTTTTGTTTTCTTAATCTTGTATTTTGTGCAAAAGTGCGCCAATTATTAACATTTTTATTGAATTGAATTTGATAATGTCCATGAAACCTTTTTCTTTTTGTGGTAATTCTGTCTTTTTTAGATTTTTGTTTTGTTTTGTTTTTTAATGCTTTGAATGCTTGAGAAAGTTGAGAAAGAAGCTAATAGGGATGACGCTAGTTCTGCATTTCGTTGTCTTTGGTTATCTGTGGTTACGTTTGTATTCTTAGGTATATTTTTGGCTGGAGTTGGATTGTGTGGGATTGTTTCATGGACTTTTAAGAGTATGTTCTTTTTGTATCACGGGGATATAGCTGTATTCTGATTTGTGTGTTAATTGCTTCTTTTCTTTGTAACAGTAACAAGAAGAAAAAAAGAGGTCAAAGAGCAGTTGGAGCAGATAAATCTGGTAGAGGACTTCGTCAGTTTAGTATGAAAGGTATTTGTTTACTTCTGCTATCTGTTTTGAGTTTTCACAGCTTAAGATATTATGAATAAAATATGTCTTATTCACTTGCCCTCCATGATGAGTTTTCTTAGCTGACTTAACAGTTTGACTGCTTTGATTACTTGCAGTGTGTGAAAAGGTAGAAAGTAGGGGGACAACCACTTACAACGAGGTTGGTGGTTAAGTTTGAAACAAATTAGTGAAGGTTATTTAGTGTTTATTGCCTACTTGTTTAATTGCAATGCTGTCGTTTGACCTGCATGTGAGATAGGCATATGCTGTTGAGCTGGGTATGACTCTTCACTCCTGTTGTGTAGTGGAATAAAGGATTGTTGCAAGAATGACTTAGAATAAGTAGCAACTCGTCCTAGGGTTTTCTCATCGATTTTGTCAAGCTGGGTGGAAAGACTAAATTATCAAAATTCCATGTTGCCAGGGCGGTTGGCATCTTTTGGATACTATTTTTCAAATTAAGGGTGACGAACACAGTGCATAAATATTGCTTCCACTTTGGATGTTAAGGTGACAAGTGGATAGAGGTTCATATGTTTTCTATAATCTGAGAGCTGGAGTAGAATTCCATACAGATGATGAAAGTTGTGTTTCCTTTCCTGATTCCAATTAGAATTACAGATGTGTCAGCACATCTTTCACTTCTTTCAATGCTAGAAAGCGATTTTGACCTACCATGTTGATATTTTTCGTAGTTGGAGAATTAGTCTCCATGAAGATGTCATTAAGGAATGGCTATGTGCTGCTATAATCATCTTAGATGTATCTATACTATTTAAATCATGTTTGCTGACGTTTTCATAGTTCTGAAGCCTACAATGCTCATTGACTGGGTGCGTGCTTGCACATGATTCATCCTTTTTTATATTGGTTTTATAGATTTTCTTTTGTTGTTGTGCTTCCTGCATAAATCTGAAACAAAAATTGTGACTAAATGTTTTCTATTGTATAATAATTCTATAATCAGCCTCTCAAATTTTCTTAACTATTGCATATCTAAGAATTTCAAGCAACAATAGGTTGCAGATGAACTTGTAGCAGAGTT
This sequence comes from Erythroxylum cataractarum, assembly GCA_024703695.1. Lineage (NCBI taxonomy): Eukaryota > Viridiplantae > Streptophyta > Magnoliopsida > Malpighiales > Erythroxylaceae > Erythroxylum > Erythroxylum cataractarum. The sequence goes on along the minus strand of JANJEY010000002.1, from coordinate 41,407,522 downwards.
TGCTGATCCTAATAACAGCATTTCATCCCCAGATCAGGTCTGCCACTTTTTTAACTAAAGATGATTGGTACCTTTTTCCTTTCTTTATTTTCAAGGCAAATTAAAACTTACACATGCGATTCTCCTTGAATTTTATGTTGACAGCAACAATATGATGAAAAGAACATAAGACGAAGGGTATACGATGCCCTGAATGTACTCATGGCTTTGGATATCATATCCAAGGATAAAAAGGAAATACAATGGAAGGGTCTTCCTCGAACCAGTCTGAGTGATATTGAAGAATTAAAGGTACAAATGAAAGTTTTGTTTGTTTGTGTTGATTATAGAAAGAAATTTCTTTGCTTTTGTTTTTCGATCTCGTATGACGTTATCCAAATTTTTGGATGTGTCTTAATCAGGCTGAGCGTCTTGGACTGAGAAACAGGATTGAAAAGAAGGCTGCCTATTTGCAAGAACTGGAGGAACAAGTATGGACTTAATTCTGTGGTTTGAATGTTGAGTTACTAGTTACATACACTTAGGTTGATACGCCCTTGTGTTGGAAGTGTGTACTAACTTCTTACTCCTTACACTAAGTTCATAGGACTTCAGACCCTGGTCCAACGGAATGAGCAATTATACAAATCTGCGAACCCTCCTACTGGGGGTGTGTCCTTGCCTTTTATTCTGGTGCAGGTAAATCTATCTCTCATATTTGCTTATGTTATGGATATTCTCTAGAATATTAACCGATGATCAGTACATACAAGGTTTAAGAGCAGTCCTTTCATGCAGACATGCTGAAAGATAGGACTGATTCCTTACTTCCCCTAGAAGAGTCCTTGTCAGTGGGACCATAAGGAGACATTACTCTATAGTATGGACATTGTACTATTATCTCTCACATATTCTTGCATGTAAACTTGCTTGTCTCGTCTGTTGGGCAGACAATTACAAATAAGTGAGATGGATTGGGGACTGGATATTTTTGACTGATAAAGATAGATTTTTGTGTGGCCATCAGTTGGTTGGTATGTACTTTCTAGGTTTAAGAGTATGCGTCCATACCAACCTGGTGCAGTTGCTGGGATGAAAGTCAGTAGGTACATGATGTGAAAACCAGTATGGTGCTGTTGTCTTAAGTTCTGAAGTTTGAGTAGAAGTGTAGAACTTTGTGGGTTTTTGTGGCTGCTGGAAGAGGATCTGTGATTTCTGGTCTTACAACTAGGCTGTACTCTCTTCAGTCATCCTCATGTAAGGAGTACTGTAAAAGTACGGTACTTTTTTCTTTTGCTATGAAATACTATTTGAACTAGGAAAATGATCAACGCCATGGTGACAGCCATGCGTTAGTTCAACAGGCAAGCAGAGCATTAACCGGATGTCAAATTTAGAAATTTTCTGGTCAAATGGAGTTAGTTGTGCTCTTTGTCATTCTGATGTTGAGTCGGAATGTATTTGTGATTCTTAGACTCTGTCATTCTCATGTTGTGTTGAACCGATACAAGTTGTAGGGTGAGTTATGGAGTATGTCTGGTAGCTGAGTACTGGAAGGGTATTCTAATGGTGTACCAAGTTCCCATGTAAATTTTTTTTGAAAAATGTGATGGAACTTGTTGGCAGAGGTAGCCATCATAAAGATCTTTGTGCTTGAAGTAATGCCTATACTTTGGTACCAGATTCGTATTCTACATTTACTGGCACTTAGGATAGGATAATTCCAGATTAATCTTCTTTATTGTGAGGCTTCAAGTTCCTTTCAGCTTGAAGTTGATTTAGTCAGACATAGAAGCTCTGATGTTTTTCTGAAATGAAATTACTCGAAACAATTCCTTGTTTAGTTCTCTTAATGCAATTATAGGCTTCTAATATCAACTTCCTTTCTATGTGTTAAGTAAGCTAGCGAATTGATATTCCAATCATGCATTTGAAATCTGTATGTATCATTTTTCTGTTGCGTTGTTTATTTCTGGTATTTTTTTGTAGACACACCCTCATGCAACTGCTTATTTCTGGTTTTTTTTTGTAGACACGCCCTCATGCAACTGTTGAGGTTGAAATATCAGAAGATATGCAGCTTGTACATTTTGACTTTAATAGGTAAGATCGTGTATAAGGTTGTTGTCTTTCCTTCATAAAAAAGGAAGTGCGTGTCTCCTTTATCCCCTTGAACATAAATTGATGTGGAAACCATTACTTTATACTCATCAAGTCTGCTCACTTCACTGTGACTACTGCGTAACATTAACTGCACTTTTGGTGGTAGAGGTCCAGTGTTCTACCATTGCAATACAAAAGATACCACATTTTTTTTGCAACTGAAATTTGTGGATCCATGTTATTGCTCCAGTTGATAGAATATTATTTTAGGCACAGATAACATCTTTATGTATTATACTTGCAGCACCCCTTTTGAGCTGCATGATGATAATTATGTTCTGAAGGCAATGAAACTATGTGAGGAACCAACAGGCGCTGATACGGCAACAATATCTGCTGATGCAGGCGAAAGTTCTGGCATTTCCAATACGTGCCAACTTCAAGTCTGTCCTCAAAGCGCGAACACCCCAACTAGGCCTCCTACCTCACCCCCTCTTCCTGGTATTATTAAAGCACGAGTCAAGCACGAGAATTAGTATCTGGTTTCGAGCTTGATCAATGGGTGTAACATTAGCTGCATCTGTATATCTTGTAAAGTAAATTTCATTAGGTGCGCACCTTCACCATTTTTTTCAGTTTTGCCTTCATCTAGAGGAATTCAGTTAAGCAGAACAGCCCCTTGCTTTAGACTTCAATGGAACTTCTGGTTCAGAGTTCTCAGTATTAGGATTCACTACTGTGATTGTTAAATCCCTTCTCTTTTTTTTTCCCCTTCACTTTTATACTTTCTCCAGTGTAGTAAAGATCAAGTAGTTTTGTAGTCTGTGTTAGGCTACAGAATAGTCTTGTTACATACAGAATTAAAGATTGAATTTCAGAAATTAGACAGCCTTATAGAACATGTCATCTATGCGTTTCCTGTTTCAACAATGGCCTCCTTTTTCTCCTTCGATGGGAAAAGAGTAACACAGATCTGGTGTTCTGTTTAGCGATGGATTTTGAAGCTTAAAATCTTATTTCCCAACAGAATTTAGACTACGTTGCTATACTTCACTCCGTTGAACTTGACTTCATTCCTTCCCAACCCCCATACTAGTTTCTACATTATCTCAGCCAGCAGGTTCCTTCACTTTCACTGGCATATTTGTAAAATTCATATTTGGGAATGATGATTTTTTTTGGTTCTCTTCATGGTTGGGAATGTTAGATTGTGTTCCTTCTTTTTAAATTTTTGCTGGTGTAAAAACGATGGTTAAAGTGATGAAGGTATTGCAAACATGTGTCTTATTGAATCTATTTGCAGATGAGTTGTCTGTTTCTGTGTGGGGTATGATGGAGACATGTCCTTAATAAAAGAGTAATCGAGAAAGCAGGGGACGTCATGGGGATGTATAAGACGAAGGTAAGAGTTAGAAGTATTATAACGGTCCCAATCAAACACTGTTTTACTGCATCCTCTACTGTACCCAAACCCAACTCAGCACCATAATCCAACAAGTGTCTGGAGCGATATCTGATTCATACAAACTTGGATCTAAAATCTTATCGTACTGCAAAACGTTTCTGCATGTGCTATATAGGCCTATCTATCCCATGCGATGTAGGCCTGTCTGTCCCATGCTCGCTGCCTACCATATCTTATGTACGCCTGATAAAGAATTAAAGGCGAAATGCATTGCACGAGAGCTCTATCTTTTTCACTTTTGAACGCTTAATTTGGAAATTTCCAAGAGAAGGCTTGTATACATCAGCCAAGTCGTGCTATTCATCTGCATTTGCACCTGCATCTTTCCTTATTACCAACGGATTCGTCTGTAGAAATATTTGCTGCCGATTTTAGCCGAGTACATTGCTAGTTGGTATAGAGAGAGATGCAGGTGCAAGTGCAGATGAATGCCACCTTGGTCTTTATAAAAATATGCCCTCTTGCTCTCCTTTAAGTGGTTGAAGGTGCATAGTAAGGTTCCTTACATCTTCACTAAGGTAAGAAGTATTTTAAAATACCCTCAAAATTTATGCATTCATCTACCAAGGATTGGTCTTTCTTTTTTCTGTCTGACTGGATTGCTGGTTTACAAGTGTCGACCAGACCCCTTGTGTTTCTTCTGGAGCAGCAAGTAAGGTGAGGTTTGTTAGATAAAGATGTAGCTATAAATGGTGATGTTATAGTCTAATAACCAACAAACGAAAGGAGAAGCTCTTGATATTGAGCTGGTTTCAGCAGTTTCCCCTGTCTCTCAACCTCTGTTCATTTACTTTACTTCTAGGAATAGCAAACTAAACCAAAGGCAAGTTATTGAAATATTGTGAAATGGGACAATTTTTCACTTTATACAAACATAAATTCAGGTTTCTTTGCAGAGCACAAGCCGACAATATTTGCTGTAGAACGACGAATGCTAGGTTTAGGTGAACACAGTACACACTAATCGTTGTGAAGTGTACCTTGTTGGCTAATTATACATTATAGCCATCATGGGAAGTCCTCATTATCAGGTTTTGGTTATGTTACGCACAATTCCTTGTTTCATATTCATGGTATGCATAGGAAACTGATTGTCCAGGTCTGCCAAAATTCTCACTCAGTGCCCTGTCTTGTTTCATAAACAAATGTTCCATGGCGAATTGAACTTTAATAATAAAAGCTTGCTATTGTCGGGGGACTACATAATATGCGGATTTTAATAATACTTAAAGTAATAAAATTCTAAATACTCTTGCCATGCCAGTACATCTAATCCATTTATAATTTAGTTTAGATCATTAAACTTCTACTGGGAAAGAACTTGTACTTTAATTCATATTGGATCTTTAACCAATATATGTATAGGCACTGGACTGGATTCGCAGATTTAAATTTTCTGCAGGCTGCAGCTATTTGCCAAGAACGAAACCTCATGATCAATAACGTTCAAGATTCAACAGCACAGGATTTCTCCTATCAAGAACAGGCAATTGCTGGTTGAACTTAGTCAACTGCATTATATATGCTAGTGCTTTTCTTTTGCTATTTGAACAATTTATCATTTAGTGGATCAAGGACGAAGCTTCATGGTCTCTACCGTAAATTGCATCTTTATAAAATTGATATTGCAGAAAACGAATCCACCAAATAGTGGAATATACATGATACGATCCAGCAGAAAATTACTGGCCTTTACTTTGCAGCAAATCCAACAATTAATGACTAAAGAAGGCATGCTTAGATAACCGATGTTTCCTCCAAGGTCGAGAGGCCTCTGTTAACTGAGTACCATTTCAAAGTATAAATTAAAATGACAGAAAGCTCATATTGACATAAGTTTGGGGCCATTGTCTGGCATTCCCATCCCAGCAGCCAATTCTGCATCAAGTTGAGTGTGTGGAGCAGGTCCCATCATTTGCTTCACACTGTATTTGGCAAAAAAGAACATAAGAGAATAACTTATCCATGTTTTACGATAAACGCAACATATTTTGGCAAATGGGAGCAAAGATCACATAACAGACAGATCCCATAGGATGAAAATGGATTATGAAAACATTGTACTTCACCAGCTAATATACATCTAATACTAAGTTGATTCTTGTTCCCAAAACCAATCCAAAGTAAGAAGAAAACAAAAGCTACGTAAAATTAAAAGAATATTTCCAACTGTTTGATGAAGAACACTACACAGCCGGATACTAAGTTAAGTGTAGCAATTTAGACATTAGCTCTACCTATGGTCGCTTAAAAAGGCGTAGTACCGTCCAAAAGAAAGTCCAGGACAACTCTAGCTTGTAAATGCAAGCATTGAAACATGTCGGGGTCGGAGATTTCTTAATATATACTTTAACAAAATAAGATACTTCCATCGTTAGAGAGCAATAAGGAAACCATTAAGTTAGAAACTTTAGCACTCCAAGAAAGGTACAATACAAACACAGATAAACGATCGGAACAGATGCATGGTTGGTGGAAATAAGTTAAGTTCAAAGTAATATACCGTTTCCTGTGGCGTTTAGTCTTAAAATGCTCGTCCCTCACAGTGACGTTAGCAAAGTACCGGCTGAAAAAAGAGGCGAAAAAACAAACCGAATTCAATTAAAGCTGCCCATTGAAATTCAAAACCGTACAAAGAATCGCCCAAAAAGAACCCTTTTCAGGTGATGAATTGTTGAACCTCCAAATCAATTCGAAATTTACAGATAACCAAATGACAAATGGAAACATATAAAATACATACTCGCAGTGTAAGCAGTAATATTGACCCATCCCAGGTAAATCCTCGTCAAGAGGAAGCGGCCGTTTCTCGGTATCGGGCCTTTGCAAGTCATCATAAACCGCATCGTCGCGTGAACAAAATCCCTAGTCAAGGAAGAATCTTTCTCTCTGGAAAAGAAAGTTGGGTAAACAGAAAGAAACTCTATACTGAAAGACACAGCAACAAAAGAAAAAGGATATCTTTAAGGAGGAATTTGGCGCGGCGAGCCGTCTTGTGAGAGTATCTTCTCTTCTTAACCTTCCTGCTAGGACATTTACCTCCCATTTTTCGTCTGCCAAATTTAGGGTTTTGGTAATTTGGAGAAACCCTAACGTGCTGAATTGACCGAGAAGACAAAAAGAACAAAGGCACAGTTGCGTTCTAGTACATAAAGGCGGTTAACAAAACGAAGTCGTATCTGGTTACAGTTTTACTTTTTTTTTTTTATTAATCATGAAGTATCCTATGAGGGTCACAATTGTGAGAAGATGACTTTAAACCATTCACTCCTAGACTAATCTCCGCTCGCACAGGATCTACTTGTAAGGGATAAAGTGCTGGCTAAATAGATTTCTCCATTATTAAGACTCGAACTCGAGACAGTCTTACTTTCCTAACGTTGTCGTTATGCTTGTCAAGCGACCTGTTCGTTTTTACTGAATCCTAAAATTGACGACAGATTTAGTCAGTATTAAATCGTTATAAAATTCATTTCGAAATCATTACGTGTAAATATATATATCTGTAATATTCTTAGGAAAATTTGGGATATCTTTTATAATTATTTAAGTAATCTAAATTAAAAAATCATTCTCACAAATTTATTTATGATATCATAGCCTAGCTACTTATTAAACCCGGTGCAATATAGACAACACGGGTGATGAAGGCATCGTTTGAACCTACTTCTCCATATTACCTTCATCCTTTTGATCATCATAGAATGAATATTTGTCAGGTGATTTTGAAGGTTGACAATTATCAGGAATAGAAAAAGAGTATGTGCAATGATTTCCGAGCAAAGCAAAAACTAGGCTTTTTGGACGGAGTCATTACCAAGCCTGGTGATACTTCAGAGATTGAAGATTGGTGGAGTGTTAACTCCATGCTTATAGCGTGGGCATTTAATTATGTTAAGCCTAATCTGCGTTCCTCTATTACTTATTATGACATGGTGAAGGATCTCTGGAATGATTAACGCCACGTTTTTCCATTAACAATGACCCTCTTATACAACAATTGACTTCTGATCTAGCTTGTTTTGAACAAAACGGTTGGAATGTTGCTGCGTATTATGGGAAAATCAAAAAAATATGGGACGAACTCTTTGTGTACGCTCCGATCAAAGGTTGAACTTGTGGTAAGTGTATATGCAACTGGGCTAAAGAATGTGAAGAAACCCGAGTTCATCAATTTTGATGGGCTTGGATGATGATTTATATGAAAATATTTGTTCCAACATTATTACTCAAGATTTGCTTCCGCTTTTGAATCGTGCTTATGCTCTTGTAGTTTAAGAAGAGAGACATAAAAATATGACTAGAGGGAAGGAAGGGCGAAGCGAGGCTATTAGTTTTGCTATTCAAGCCGCATCGTCTTCTTCGCAAGCATCTAGTGGTCAAAATGACAAATGATTTTGCTTGAACTGCAACTAACCAGGCCCTGAGGTAACATCATGCTTTAAACTCATTGGCTATCTGGATTGGTGGACTGGGCCACGCGTGAACAACAGCTCACCTGGGTGTCGTAAAGGTTGTGAAGATACTGCATCTGGTGGGTGTATTAGAGGGGTGAGTGTCGGGGTTGTCAATTATGCTCAGAGTGCATTACAGTCCTCGTCGGTTTAGAATGGGGCAGCCGTTCATCTTTCTTCTCAGGATTGAAGTGCGCTTGGTTCTGTCGTTAATGAAGATCAATGGAATATAGTGCTTAATATGCTTAAGTCATCCCACTGAAACACTTATTGGTAAGCTTTCTTCTTCTTGGATATTAGATATCGGTGCTTCCCATCCCATGACTGGTGATAAAAGTTTGCTTGTTCATCTTCAGGACATAGTTCCCTCTCTTTTTACATTACCTGACGGTAAAAATGCTATTCAGGAAGGGACAGTGGTATTCAGTAATACTCTCCAAGTTCGGAATGTGTTATATGTTATGCGATTGAATTGTTATATGATCTCGTTTGCTCGGTTGCATAGTTGATTAAAGCTTATGATTGCATAGTCACATTAACTACCAAAATTTGTGTGATACAGGACTACACTTCGAGGATAGTGATTGGTGTGAGTAAAGAGAGGAATGGGGTCTATTGGCTTTAGGCGATCACGTCACATGTTGGCGATTGTTCTATGATACTTATTAAATGTGGCATCGTCGTCTTGGGCACCCTTCTCATCAAATTGGTTTCTTCTCTTCCTCGGGTTAGTAGTTTTGATTATTGTAGGAATAAAGATGAACCATATGATATTTGTTTTAAAGCAAAATAGACTCGTGCTTCTTTTCCCATGAGTTATAATCATACTACTACAAATTTTGAGTTGATTTGTTGTGATGTTTGGGGCCTTTATAGTATTCCATCTTTATGTGGTGCCTCTTTTTTTTTTTTTGACAAATATGGATGATTATTGATAGGGTGTTTGGGTTTATTTGATAGTTGAAAACTGAGGTCAACAAAATCATTAAAAACTTTTGTGCTATAACTCAAACATAATTCAATAAGAAGGTTAAACAAATTTGTAGTGACAATGGAACTGAATTTACTTGTTTAGAGAATTATTTTGCAGAACAAGGGATTTTATTTGAGACCTCGTATGTTGGTACCCTTCAACAAAATGGTAGGGTCGAGCGGAAACATCATCATATATTTAATGCTACTCGAGCCCTCCATTTTCAAGCAAATTTGTCAATTGATTTTTGGGGGAATGTATTTTTATTACAGGTTATCTCATAAATTGCACTCCGACACGCCTTAAAAAAGGAAAAACTCCCTTTGAAATTATTCTTAGGTGTCCAACCTCATATAACCAGTCAAGTATTTTTGGGTATCTTTGCTTTGCATCTAAAATTTCTCGAGACCGAAATAAGTTCAATTCTCGTAGTCGGAAATGCATATTTGTTGGGTACCCTTATGGGAAAAAGGGATGACGCATATATGATCTTGAAAGTGGAGATTTCTTTGTTTCGGTGGATGTGGTATTTTATGAAAAAAAATTTTCATTTATTGATCTTCAACCCCAGTAATGCTCACCTGATTCTGATTCTTTATGGCCACATCTAGCAATTTTTGATACTGAAATAAGGAGGAGTGCATCCCTTATACCCCTAGCTATTTCACCCAATCCTAACAAGAGGCAGAGTGATGTTAACCCCTCTATATCTTTTACTACTAAAACTTAGCAGCCTTTGGATGAAGCTCCTCGTCATGGTTCTCGCGATAGACAACCTTCTGTTTTTTTACGACATTATATTTTTCACATGACCCAATGCTTAGACCCTGTCTCCTCTTCAACACCACCTACGACTTCATCGTCCTTAGGTACACCGTATCCTCTTGTTAATTATGTGAATTGCAATAACTTTTATGCTTCTTATGCTCATTTCTTGGGAGTCATCATTGCAGGACATAAGCTTATAACATTTTCAGAGGGTGTTGGTGATGCTAATTGGCCTGAAGCCATGAGCAAAGAGATAGAAGCTCTTGAGAATAATGGAACTTGGGTAATTGAGGATTTACCGCCTGGTAAGAAGGCCATTGGGAGTAAGTGGGTGTATAAGCTCAAGTACAACTTCGATTGCACCACTGAGTGTCTCAAGGCTTGTCTTGTTATTCTTGGCAACAATCAAGTGGCAGGTATTGAAGATAATGAAATGTTTTCTCCTGTTGCAAAAATGGTTTATGTTCGTATTTTCTTAGCTGTGGCCGTTATTTGTGACTGGGAACTACACCAAATGGATGTTCATAATGCTTTTCTTCATGGTGATCCAGATGGAGAAGTATATATGACACTTCCTCCTGGTTTCTCGGTTATGGCCTTTGTCAAGCACCGTGAATTGGTTTGCTGAACTTACCAATGCTCTTAAACCTTTTGGCTTTACTCAGACATATGTAGGTTATTCACTCTTTTCTTTTCACCGCAATGGTATTATGCTTCATGTTCTAGTTTACGTTGATGACCTTATTATTGTAGGTAATAATTATGATATAACTGCCAAATTTAAAGCATATTTGAGGGCCTGTTTTCATATGAAAGACATAGGAGCCTTGAAGTATTTTCTTGATCTTGAGATTGCATGTGATCCTAAAGGCCTCTTCATTTCTCAGTGCAAAATATGTGTTGGATATTATTTCTGAAGCTAGTTTACTTGTGCCAAATCGTGTGACTTCCCTATTGAGCATAATCGTCAGCTTGTGCTTGTTGTTGGACTTGAATTTGTTGAACCTGATCATTATTAGTGGTTAGTTGGTCGCCTCATCTATTTGACAATCACCCATCTAGAACTTTGCTATCTGGTGCATACTTTTGCTCAATTTATGTAATGTCCCAAGGATGCTCATTGGAATGCTGCTCTTTGTGTTTTATGATACCTTAAAGGGCATCCTGATCAAGGGCTTCTACTACGTCATAATAGTGATTTACATCTCAATGCTTATTGTGATTCCGATTAGGCAAATTATCTATTGACGTGACGTTCTATTACTGACTACTTCAATATGTTAGGTGTCTCCCCGGTCTCATGTAAGACAAAGAAGCAACCTATTGTATCTCGTTCTTCCACTAAAGCTGAGTACCGCTCTATGACTACTACTAGTTGTGAGCTCAATTGGTTTAAGTCGCTTCTTACTTTGACCATGCGTTTATTTTGTTATAGTAAGGCGACCCGTCTCATAGTTGCGAATCCTATGTTCTATGATCGTACTAAATATATCGAGATTGATTACCATTATGTGTGTGATCAGATACAGGTTGGCAATATTGCCACTTTTCATATGCAGACCATGGAGCAACTAGTTGATATTCTTACTAAGGCTCTTGGGAAACAACAGTTTCAAATAACTTCTTTGCAAGTTGGGCATTTGTGACCTACATGATCCAACTTGAGGTGGAGTATTGTGATAATTATGGAATCAATAGGTGTACAAATATATCTATAATGTTCTTAGGAGACTTTGGGTTTTTTTTTTGTAACTATTTAGGTACTCTAAATTAGGAAGTTATAGGTTTGTATTGTGTATATATTTTTTATTCCTTCAATGAGAAAAAACAAAAATCATTCCCACAATTTTTTAAGAATAAAATTAAAAATTAAAATATGATTGAATATATTTTTTAACCAATCGAATAATTTAAAGTTTAATTGAAAAATTATTAAATAAAAATCAATTGATTTATTTTAGTTTATAAGAATTTATTAATTTATAAAAATTGAATAATTGATTATTAAATTAATTGGTTTTTAATAACAAAAGTTATTAAAGTAAATCGAATTAAAAAATTAAAAATCGAGCCATAAAGTTAAATGATTCAAAGTTTTTATAATTGAATCGACTAAACTAGTTAGACTTTTTAATTATTTGTAGAATGTAATGAGGCTCGTGAATCCATCATTATTATCCTATTAGTATTATTCGAATTCATCATAGTTTGGAAATAATTAAGGGTTAATTATTAATTTTTTGAAAATTTATAATGATAATTAAAATTTTTTAAAATAACAATTAAATATTTAAATATTTATTTTTTCACATAAATACCTCAACCCTAAAATCTCCATTAACAAAATTAATGCGATGCTACTTGAACATTAGATGTAATTAAATTTTTATACAACTACAAAATAACAGTAGGAATCTCTTTACTATGTAAAATCTGAGGAGGTTTAGTCGTATGTAATCTTATCCTAACTAGTAGAGAGACTATTTCCAAATAACATGTGAAAAGAGGTAAATAAATTTTTATGTCAAATATTAATTTAATTCATTTTGAAGAAAATAACTTTATTTATGTAACAAATCTTTTGGAGATCGACTTAAATTCTCATTCGAACTTTGGTTTCTATAAAGAACAACCTTCCATTTTCTCTGAAATCAGACCAAAACAAGATGACTTTGTGTAGTTTTAACATTTCCAATTCATGGGTTGCACAATCTTACGAATCGACAATCTACTGCCATCGACTCTGTCACTCGAGTTCAACCTCTGATACCCACCTCAAGTTTCGGTTTGATTATGAAGAAGATGAGTAATATATAGACAAAGATTTTGATTTGGAGAATCCCTTCTGTTGGGAATTTAGACCTTCCAAACCCATACTCAAGGATATTTAATAGACAAAAATATCAGAAAATAACAACACAAGAGAATTTACGTAGAAACTCCAAAACCGGAGAAAAATCACGGGCACCGAGAAGAAAATCTACTATGTGAAAAATTCTTACAATCACACAATTTTTCCTCTCACCCAATCTCTCAATACATCAACACACTCACAAAGAAATACACAATACAAACTCTCCAACTCTCACCTCAAAAGAGGAATTTAACTAGAGTCAAATTTGTACTACAAATCTTTAACTTTATTTGGTGCATCAACTAAGGAGGTAACAACCTCCTTTTATAGGTAAGAACCTTGCTCCAATTGTTGTCCCCAACCAATATGGGACAACAAAGAAGCCAAACTCAACAATCTTCACCTTGGCAACTTTGGTTGATCTCACAACCACACTCCACCTTAATGTAGATCTCCTGAAAATAACATAACTCTCAATGCAGATAATTATCATGCTTCATAACATCATGCTCCACCATAAAAGCATACTCACTCATAATAAACCAATTCTAAGCCTTCTACTTCGGCACATGTCGAAAATAACCTTGCTGAAAAATTATGGTGTAACTCCCATATTTGGCTTTCCTGGAAGTTCATCAGCCATCGACATAAATTCTACCACACACCTTGCATTAATGTCAAACCAATGCCCGTGTGCAAATTTGTGGACCCGCTAATAATAACACATCCTCTTTCATGACAACTTTGGGATT
>JANJEY010000002.1:41337266-41347864 GCA_024703695.1 Erythroxylum cataractarum | reverse complement strand
TGGGCTAATATTATTCGATATTTCATAATAGTTTATAATTATTATTATTTGTTAACTTTTCACCTAACACAAATAGTTCGTAATAAAACTATCAATTAATTACATATTTCTAATCATATTAAGGACCAGGGGCATTTTTGTCTTTGTCACCATTTTTTCGTTCTGTCTATTGCAACCAAACACATTCTATCCTTGAGACGGAGTTAGAAATTTTTGTTCTGTCCACCACAACCAAACACCTCACTGTTTTCAGTTTCTGTTCCGTTCCATCTCCAAATACCGGAGACAACAACCAAATGCAACGTAAGAAAAATGGAAGTTTGTTACAACTTATTCTACAATAACAATAATAAGTAAAAGTCTCACTGAAATGCAAGGTCGAGAGAGATCCAGTAGTATGCATTCTTACCTTATTAGGTCGAGAGGTTATTTCGATAGACCCACATGCAATACAAAATAATGATAATATAAAAATATAAATAAATACTTATAAATAAAAAATATAAATATACAATAAATAATACCGTACATATAGAACATGGTAGAGATTAACAATAATAAATAAAATAATTAAATAAATACACAAACTAGAAAAAGGCAAGTACAATAATAAATGAAACCAACCATGTCAAGAAAATAATTAGGCTAAGTAAAAAATAATGTCTAGGCTAAATAAATAAAAAGTAAGCATTACTTTTTATAAAAAATATAAGCTAATTATAACACAAAAAAGTAAAAGGAAAATTTCTATAAACACCTAATTGAACGAGAATGATCTCTTTATAAGAGATCATTTATCCATATCCTAATATGCTAAAGTTTTCTATTGCAGGTCGTATACTCATTAAGTTCCATCAGAGTCATATTATTCTTGATCACTTCCCCCAGTTTTTCTTAAACCTACCTTTTTTTCTCTTATAGTCTCTAAGTATTATTTTCTCGTACCTTTTTACTAGAGGTCAGGATGTTTCCATTTAACATGACTAAATCACCTATGCATTATCTCTCTTAATTTTTCATTAATACTAGTCACCTTTAATTTGTCTTTTACTATTATATTCTTAGTCTTATCTCTTCTAGTAAGGTTCGTACATTTAACATAGAATTCTCATCTCCACCACCATTAGCTTATAATTATACACTTGTTTAATGAGTTAATACTCTGCCCCATATAGCATGGTCTGCCTAATTGCTAAGCGATAGAATTTATCTTTGAGCTAGAGTGGTATCTTTTTCTCACATAAAACTCATGATGCACTTCTCCATTTAAGCTACCTTGATCTGATACGATGAATTATATCTTTATCGATTTCTTCATTATTTTGGATTATAGATCCTAGGTACTTAAAAACCTCTTTCTGTGGTATAAAATTTGTTCCAATCTTTACCTCTACATCGGTAGTTACACTATGGTACGAAAAAATACACTTTAAGTTATTAGTCTTAATCCTACTCATCTTAATGCCTTTTGACTTTAACATATCCTTCCATCATTTTATCTTAACATTGACACCCATTTTGAACTCATCCACTAAGACAATATCATCAGCAAACAACATATACCAAAACACTTCCCTTTGAATATTCTTAATGAGCTCATCTATCACTATTGCGAACAAAAAATGGCTTAATGAGAAGCCTTGGTGTAGCGAATACCAATAGAAAATTTTTTGAATCCCCTCTGATTGTCCTTACTCTAGTATTTACCTCTTTATACATATCGTTAATTACCTGTATATAAGTCATAAGAACTTCCTTAACCTCTAAACACCTTTGTATGATTTCCCTAAATACCTTGTTAGATGTCTTCTCTAAATCAATAACAACCATTTCTATCGTTTGCTATAATATTTTACTAGTTTTCAGAGACGTAAAGCTTCTGTTTATCATTTTCTTAGTTTTAAATCAGTTACGTGACTTAATAACCCTTAGTAGACACATGGGTGAAAAGGAGCACGTCATCTGCCAACAAGAGGTGAAAGACCAAGGGGCCATTTCCAGATACCTTAATAGGCTTCCAATCATTTGAATCAACACTACAAGATATGAGCAGAGAAAGTTTTTCCATACAGAGAATTAACAATTAAGGCGATAGCAGGTCTCCCTAACGTAAACCACACTTAGGGTAGAATGTTGGCAAGCGAGCTCCATTCCAAAGGATAGATAACCAGGAATTAGTCCCATTAATAAGAGAGATAATGGGAGTTGGAAAACCAAAATCTGCTAGAGTCTGATTAAGAAATCTCCAGTCAACTCTATTATAAGCTTTAGCCAAGTCAATCTTTAAGGCAAGATAACCATCCTTTTTTTTAGACTTTCGGATAGAGTGATCCACCTCCCTCATTAGAATAATATGCTCTGCTGCAGATCTGCCTAGGATGAAAGCCCCTTACATAGGAAGAATAATATTCTCCAATAAAGGTCGAATACGCTGAATAAGTACTTTCGTAAGAATCTTGTAACTAACATTGCATAAGCTAATGGGACATAATTGAGACATAAAGATAGGTTGAGTCTCCTTAGGGATCAAAACCACTAAAGTTTCTGTCAGATTCCCCGGGCAAGCACCAGTGGAGAAGGCATTTCGCACCATTTCAAAGACATACTCACCAACGCTATGCCAGTATTTTTTATAGAAACCAGTTGGAAACCATCAGGGCCTGCAACTTTGTAAGACTTCATAGTTTGAATAGCAGTAAATACCTCTGCCTTAGTAATAGGCCTTAATAAATTAGTAGCCTCCTCCTCTAAAATTAGAGGATGGTTGCAGATTGGAGGAAAAGGCATAACAATATCATCAGTAGAACAGAATAACTTTTGGAAAAAAAGTCTATACCTCATTTTGAAGAGTTGATTCATCCATAATCCAATCCCCCTCATAATCTCGTAGACCCTCAATCTGATTGCTTTTGAGATGAGAAATGGTAATGGTACGAAAGAATTTTGTATTGCAATCACCCAACTATAGCCATTGAACATAAGATTTCTGAAACCAAAAGATCTCCTCCTGTCTGATGATATCAATATATTTCGATACAAGGCTATCCTCTAAAGAGATGAGATCAGTATTTTGAGTAGACGCCAAAGCCTTTTGGATTTCGTCTAGCCAAACAAGAACTCGATTCTTCCTCTAGAATATGTTCCCAAGTATAATCTTGTTAAAATTCATAGTAGTGTCTTTCACATTATTCAAGGCCTCATGTAGAGAAGAATGATCCAAATTCCATGCACCATGAACTGCATGCTTAAAGTTCCTATGGAGAGTCCAGGCATCTTGAAATCGAAAGGGCCGAGAATGTGCAGGAGGAATAAATCCATATAGCTTTAGGAGAATTAGGTTATAATCAGAAAGCGTACGAGGTAAATGGTGCACCAAGGCTTCTAAAAATAACGTTCTCCACACAGCATTACACAAGGCTCTATCCAAGCATACGAATGTGGCAAAAATACCATTATTGCGCTTTCTATAGGTAAACGTAGGGCTCTTGAAACCAATATCCATAAGATTACAGTCATCGTAATTCTTTCTAAAAAGTGCAACTCTACTCATAGAAAATTGACCACCTCTTTTCTCGGTTGGGGATGCATAATCATTGAAATCCCTGATGAGGATCCAAGGGAGAGTGGTTATATCACTAATACGCTTCATTTCCCTCTAAAAACAAGCACATCCTAGCATATATGGACTCGCATTGCGGCATCATTTTAATCTCCATTTTACAGGGGACTTGGGGACGTACCTAGGAGTCCCTCTTCGTGGCTCTAACAAAAGTGCTGCATTTAATGCACTCATTAATAAAATTAAGGCTCGTTTACAAGGGTGGAAAGCACATCTTTTGAACAAAGCTGGCAGACTTAATTCAATCTACCCTTTCAACCATACCGTTGTATATAATGCAAACTTGTTGGTTTCCTACCAACACTTGTGAATATATTGATAAAGCTTGTCATCAATTCTTGTGGAAGTCCAATATTGGGAGAGGTATTCATTTGCTAAATTAGGAATCAGTATGCAGCCAGAAAGTTATGGGTGGTTTGGGCCTTCGAATGGCACGAGATAATAATATTGCCATGGTTTCTCTCCAAGGATGCCGATAATCTTTGGTCGATTGTGCTTCGATGTAAGTATTTAAGGGATGCACATATTCTTCATTGCACGAGTCCTATTTCTGCATCCCCTAATTGGATAGCAATCCAACAAGCTCTCCCTTATTTAAAAGATGGTTTTACTTGGAGAGTTGATCATGGTGGAAATATTGCCGCTTGGGATGATGGATGGGTAGGGGATTTTCCTCTCTGCAGACGAGTGTATTGCATTGATGCTAGAGACTGATGCCTATGGGTGAAGGATTTGATTGACGTTAACAGTCAATGGGACATGTCCCTCCTCCACACAACAATGGAGGCGGACTTGCTTCATAGTATCTACACGGTTCCTATCTCTAAATCTGGTCTAGTCAAAGACACTTTGATTTGTGGGGAGAACACTTCAAGAACTTACTCGGCGAGGTATGATTATGAATTTATTATTTGCGTTACTTTCCCTCCAGACCCTACGAAATTATGGTCTCGCATTTGACATCTACGCATAGCTCAGGAAATCATTTCTTCTTATGGCAAATTAGATGGTAGATTCTCCCAACTAATGTTTTGCATTATGAATGTGGTTTGGCTTCTTCCCTTTTTAGTCTTCACTGTGTACAGGATTGAGAGAGTAATATTCATGCGTTAAGGGATTGTCCTTCAGCAAGGTAGGTGTAGCATGTTATCTACAACACACTGGATGTTTCCTTCTATAACTTGAATTGTGTAGCTTGGATTTCCAAGTATGTGCTTGCCCTCTCATGCTCTAGTGATGATGTCATTAAGTTCATGGTGGGAGCATGGATCATATGGTGCACTAGAAACATGAAGATCTTTCAACGCGAATCCATGTCTTTGGTTGGTATCCATCAGTGGTTTTTGAAACTTTTTGATGACTGTCATAAAGCTGCACTCTGGATGATAAAATGGTAAATAAGCTGAATCGTTAGGTCTCCTAAAAGTTTCCTCTTA
Source organism: Erythroxylum cataractarum (assembly GCA_024703695.1). NCBI lineage: Eukaryota > Viridiplantae > Streptophyta > Magnoliopsida > Malpighiales > Erythroxylaceae > Erythroxylum > Erythroxylum cataractarum. The sequence continues at coordinate 41,342,809 of JANJEY010000002.1, read as the reverse complement.
CTGGTTATATTAAAGTCAATGTTGATGGAAGTTTCTATGGAAATCCTAGAAAAACAGGATTTGGTGGTCTAGCGAGGAATGAGTTTGGTCACTAGATCTTTGGTTTCTTAGGTTTCCTTAGTTGTGCTACCAATATGTTGGCAGAGCTTCAGGCTATTTACCATGGAGTATCTTTAGCATAGGAATGTGGATTCAGAAAGGTTTTGTTGGAATCTAACTCCCTAGAAGTCATTAACTTAGTTACCTGAGAATGTCATCAATCCTATCCTTATTTGACAATTGTTGAGGATATTACGTTTTATCTAAGGAAGGACTGGGATTGTTCAAATGCCTCATACTATGAGAGAAGGAAACCAATGTGCTAATTATCTAGCGAAATTAGGCTCTTCATCTTCGTAACGTTGGCATCTGTAGGAGATGCCTGTTCTGGGTATTCGACAATTTCTACAGAATGATGCTTTATCTGTGACAGTCCTGAGGCCTTAGGCTTTCTTACTATTTATCCTCCTCACAAAAAAAAAAAAAAAAACAGTTACGTGACATGTTAAATAGTTGTCAAGTCGATGTTATCATGTCAAATGGTTTTGATAAAGTAATTTGCCATATTAGTACCATTAATTATCAATAGACTATTCTTTTTTAATTCAAATATTTTATTTTTTATAAGTAAATATAGATTATTTTTGCAAAACTCTACTATTATTGCAAAACTAAATAAAATTCAACATTTTTATCATAATTTACATTAAATATTTAAACAACAAATTATGACAAGAATAATGAAAAATAAAAAATTATTTTTTGGTATTCTTTCATAACTTAAATTGTGTTAAAAATTGTCCAGTGTAAAAACAAAAAAATTTCTGAGGCTAAAATAAGTTTGTGATGCTAAACTAGGTCTCCACTCAGGACTGTACGAACCGTGTAGATTGGACTATCGAACAGCCTTTGGTGGGGAAGAATCTCCTTTCCCTTCCAAGAATGTCATCTGTTGAGTAATATATAAGGAATACGGTAATAATTTCAAATGGCAACTTAAAACGCCGTAAACAGTAGGGAATAAATTGAAAATTTTATGAAGACTTAACAAACAATATATTTTCAGTTAATCATAATTTAAGATCGAGTAAGAGATTGGCTTCTTATCTGAAACGTAATAACCAGGGATAAGAGATACAAATTCATGCCAGGGTCTATCACCCAAAATTTTGTCTATAGTAACATTAGAGTGAAGGAAAAGGTCGTAAAAGGTTCATCCTCGACCGGATTATGCGGACAGTTATAATCACCAAATTGATGATTGCGCAGGAAGGATGTGGCATGTTCCCGTTTAAAACAAAAAGAAACGGCAACATATAACTTATGACCCCTCAACCTATAACCTATAATAGAGAAATAGTACATAACATCCCAAGCATGCTTCATGTTTCTGCAACGTCCAGCTGGTATTCCCAACTACGGCCACCATCTAGTCCTTCTTGATCTAGAACCAACTTTTACAGAAGTCTTTCTTCTGCGTGAGATATGGCAGCTTTAATCTATGAGACGGAATAGACCTTCACAACTTTCGATGTATCACACACCACTAGGTTCTCTGACTCGCTTGGAGTTGTACAAAGCCAATTGATCTGCATCAGAAGTCCAAGATGAAAAGGATTCAACAATTGGTGGAAAAGCAACCAAGATACGGAAACCAAACTTTTCACATTCCAATTTTACCTTTCTGCTTAAATTGATGTTGAGACGTAAAACATCGTTTGTGCTTCCCGTCTGCCCTCCATCAGGATATCTTGACCAATCCCAAATCTTCAGTGACTTGTCATTCCCACCTGAAATTAGATACTTCCCTCTCTCCCCAAATAACGAAAATGCAACACAAGATACAGCAGCTGTATGACCACCCAAAGAGAAATCCAGATGAAAACTATTTCTTCCATTTTGATTCTGAATTTCATCTCCCGCAGCTGAACTACAGCTTTTGGATGTTGATTGAGATCCTTTCCGTGCTCTTGTGGAACTTTTTGACCTAACAGCAGCAAGTTCTGATTCAATATCAATTACATCAACAATCCCATCGCCTCTAGCTACAACACATACTTTTTGTGACTTCTCCAACATATCAACATCTGGAATTGCTATGGCATGGACGAAAGCAGGATTCAAACACTGCGTGCTACTACAATTTGTTTCAAGCAAATCTGTAATGAAGGCAGAGAAGGAAAATCTTAGCAGGTCAACAGACAGATAATTACTTAACTATTTTCCCAAATGTTACCTTTATATTACTTCCCTATCACCTTGACATACGTAAAAGAAATATTGTGATATCTCCTTTCTTACAGCATTTTCATATTCATTGTTTCCTATGTATCCAAATATACGATTCCAACATTTATGAGTTGAAAAATTAGTTACAAGAGGTTTTTCAAGCCAGCTATATTTGTCCTAGATTGTTGGTGAATCACTTCTACGATAAACTGATTATTTTTTACACATCAAAATTGACGATTTCTAACATTTAAAGTCACAAAAAGCCAGGTAGAAGAGGTTTTCCAAACCAGCTATACTTGGCCTTGGGTGTTGGTGAACCACCTTTACAGATAAAACTAGAAGATCAATAGATTACATAATTTCGGTAAACTTCAGCTGTTGGCCTGTGCAAGCTACCAATATTTAACAAAGCAAATTTATAAGAAAACAATACTTCAGGACTCTTGAATTGCAAATTAAAAGACAAACTTACCAAAATCCAAAATTTTGAGGACTCGCCCTTTAGAGAAGTCCCAGATGACGAGTTTTGAGTCAAGACCTCCAGTAATGACTGCCGAAATCAATAACAATAATGAAGTATATTTAGGTACAAGTTTGGATAGAAGCTAGCGTTATGTCAACATTTAGATACTAGTATTTTGAAGTATTTGAAATTTCTCCAGTTTATCCGAGTCTATGAGAGATATATAGACAGAAGATTTAAGTCAAAGGAATTACAACTGCTACAATTTTTGAGTACCTTCCCAAGGTTTCCAAGGAATAAATTGTAGACTGCTACATATCTACTTTATGGTTAAGTATGACACAAGGTCTCAAAAATTTTAAAAAGCAAATAAGTGCAAACAAGAGAAAGAAAAAGAGAGTTATGAACTACAACCTTAATAGCTCCACAGCATGCAAGAAACAAGGCACAAATACTGGAAAATTTGACTCCTGAAGTTCAGACAAACCCAAAAAGGAACTTTGAATTTTGAGACCATGATAACAGGTGGAATTTGTAGAGAGACAAACACACATTCATAAATACAGGTAACATTTTTATTTCCAAAAATAAATAAATTCCAATAAATTTTGAGAATTAAATATCCTCCATAAATATTATGTCAAGATGACAGCAAAAATCCAAGATTGTGAAAAGAAATAAGAAGGGGCAAAAAGCACATATTCACCAAAATAATATTTTTTTTAAAGAAGAAAGGAATGCTGAAAAATTATGGGTTTGTAACCAAGGATACACTTGTATGGCCAGCTCTCAACGTTTTATAAAGGCAATGCTGGTGAATGTCAATAATCTGCAACACATAAATACCATTATCAACTGCCAAACAGTTGAAATAGTGATACGCAAAGGAAAAATATCTATAAGATGGTTAGGTGTTGGAAAATAAACATGAAAACACATATTGAAAAGAAAAGAGAACATGATATTTGGGGTGGTTTGGAAGTGTGCCATCTTCCACAGAGTCATTTTCTCTCACTCCTTGAAATAAGAAAGAAAAACACAAATTATAAATATGCTCCTCTTACTCTAATATGGAAACCTTTAGACTGTAATTTGACAGTACTTCAACACTCCATTTATGAAGCCCACCTTAACTTATGAAACATCTCAATGATAATTTTACTCTCTGTTGAAATATGAGCCACAATTTAATACTGTGTATGTGTGACTTAGTGTGTAAAAGCAAAAGATTTGAGCAAGGAAAAGAGTGAAACTTTATAGTGTAGTCATGGTGCATAAAAAGGTAAAAAGGAATGGTATAAACTTGGAACAATTATTAAGGTACATGCAGTCCTTAATTTTTACTTTATGATACATAACAACTAAAAACATATATTTCATAATGTTTAACTGTGGCCATTAAATGAGAGACAGAAGACGCCCAGGTAGCATGAGAATTTGATTCTAAAGTTATAGTCAAGACAGTAAAGAACCCAAAATTCGTTCCACCAGCCAACCACACTATCACTTTATTCATTCAAGCTTAATGTCCAGATTGAAATAAATGAGTTATATTTTCAAGTAATACATATTTGGTCAATTAAAAAGTCAAAGAAAAATTTCGGAGAAAGTTATGGCATAAAATACCTTAATTTCCCCACTATCATCTGTAGAACCCAGAAAAGCTGCCTTAGAGCTGCAAGCAATCTGCACAAGAAAAAGAAACTTAATAATACTCTTCACCAGAAGACTTGGAAAATACCAACATAACCGACAGTAGAAAAGCTTCGACTGATGGAGAAGCATATGAAACTGAGCCCATAAAAATTCAAGAACAGCTTACACAGTCTATTTTGGGAGAGCACAAAAATTTACCTGATTTATTTCTTCCTTATTATAGTTGTAGTTCTTCAATCCACTCCATGAGTAGGCTGGCTTCAAATACCAGAGAGACAATTACAAATAAGATGGAAACAAGAACTGATAAGGAAATACCATCCAAACAAATGCAGTCATCGACAAAATGAAACAAAACTTACCATGCGCACATCAAAGCACTTGACTTCACTTCCGGAGGAAACATAGACGATGTTTTCATTCCCTGAAACAATTCAACGATAGCACTGAGCACCAAACTGATCACAAGAATTTCACTTTTAGCACTTAATACACTGATCTATCTATTATTATTCAACGCTGGATGCATCAAGCATAAAGGTCTCTGAAAATAACTGAATACTACTCTGTTTATTAAACTATTATCACAGAAAACCTGGCTTAAAACACAAGGACGACACAGGCTGCTCCCCGACCTCCATGATAAGCTGCGCGTCTTTGCATCGCAAGTCAAACCAGCAAACGCAGCCGTCCTACTTGATTTTTGAATCAGTAAACAAACAAATGAAATCAATTTGATGATTTCAATCGAGCTGTGAATGGGTTATCTAGAAAGAAAATTAAGTATGTAGTAACTAATAACTTAGTATGGATTAATTAAAGAAAGAAGAAGTGATAACCTCGCCGGCGGTGGCGACGAGGCCGGGACGGTCACGAGAGGCAATGCAACAGGTGGCCGTGGCTTTGTGACCCCTCAATCGTCTCGGTTCTGCCATGACCAGTGAGAAACTGAAACCAATGGAAGGTATTCCGCTTCCAAAACGGGCATAAGTTACCCAATTTTGATTCGCAAATTTTAAACAAGTATTTTAGTGACAGTTTGGCTGCCGTAGTAAGGGGGCGTTTGGTTTGAGCATGGGGTTGGGTATGGATATGGGTATAATAGTAGAAGGGAATGAGAATGGGTATGAAAAATAAAAAATGATGTTTGGTT
>JANJEY010000002.1:41320671-41337166 GCA_024703695.1 Erythroxylum cataractarum | reverse complement strand
TTAATAAAAAATAATAACAACAACAATAATTAATAATAATAATAAGTTTAAAACTTAATAATAATAATAATAATAATAGTAATAATAATAACAATAATTAATAATAATAATAATAACAATAATTAATAATAATAATAATAGTAATAGTAGTAGTAGTAGTAATAATAATAATAATAATAATAATAATAATAATAATAATAATAATAATGATGATGATGATGAGTGATGAGTAAGAATAAAAATTGCTTATGTGGGGGAGGGGTATAAATATTAACCACTAGATTGGAATGAAAACTTGATACCCATCCTTTTGGGGGGTTTAGTGGATTCCCAAATTTAATGGAATAAATCCATTCCCTTGGAATTGAAAATCTCAAAGCAAACACTATTTTTTAATATCATTCCATTCCTTCATTCCCAAACCCTCAAACCAAACACCCCCTAATTTTCACTTTTTGCTTTATATTTTTAGTTTTTATTTTTAAAAATAAAAATAAAACTTATGAGTTATGACAATTAATATAAATTTAATTATGTTTTTATTACTTAAATATTAGTAAATTTAAAAAATCTATTATATAATATTTATTAATAAATTATCAATAAAATAATTTTATTTATTAAAATAAATATTTTAATTTTAAGATTTTATTTATAAATTAATATTTATTTTAAATATATTTTAATTATTAAATCATATTTTATTTAAAATTTAAATATTTTGAAGATATTTTAAATTAATTCATATTTATTAATAATTATTTATTTTATTTAATTACAAAAATTATATAAATTATTAAATAAAATTTAAAATATTCATAATTTAAATTATTTAAATATGTAATATTAAATTAAATTATTTATAATTCTTATTAATAATTAATACACTAAATAATTAAATAATACAATTAATTGATAATAAATCAAATTATGGAAAAGAAACATAAACAAAAAATAAAAAATAATTTTTGCGATTTCATAAATTTTGAAAATTGAAAGAAACCAAAATCATAATTTTAAAATATTTTTTTATGAAAACAAAACTAAAAACTAAATAGAAATAAACAAGTGGTTAGTATTTTAATACCAAATCAAATGTTAAATTAGTAAGATAAGAATTTTAAAATTTAAAAAGTTAAAATAAAATTAGACCATTATAAAGTTGGTTAATGATTAAATAAAATTAAAAGCTTCATAATATGGTTGAAAAACTGTATTTAGCTCTTATCCATCGAATAATTTGAAGTTTATTTTAAAAAAGATTGTTAAATAAAAATTTAATTTATTTTGGTTTGTAAAAAATTAATTAGTTTATAACAATTGATGAATTAATTTATTATTCAGATAATTTTTAACGATAACAATTACTAAAATAAATCAAACTAAAAAGTTAAAAATTGAACTAAAAAATTAGGTGGTTCAAATTTTTCACAATTGAACTAACCAAATCGATTTCATTCTTAATCATTAGTATTTCTTTTAACTATTTTAAAAAATAAAAGTCAATTTATAGCTTTTTTCGGGTTAGATAGGATAATAGCCATATAATGATGGTAACTATTCAAAATTAATAAAATAAAATTCATTTAATTGGATTACGTAATTAATTTTTGTATTGTTTAAGTAAAATTTAATAAGGCATTAAATATGATTAATTAAGGCAAGAAAATTCTTATAAAAATTTATATTTAATATGAAATTAAGATAAAATTTAAATTATTTTATTAAATTCAAGTTGAGTGTAAGATTCGAATTAATAATAATACTAACATAAATGTTGACATATTTTCAAAAGCATTGCATAACAAGTATTATTAGAAAATATTGAAAAGCAACATTGGCAATAAGTAAGAAGTCAATGATTCTAATTTTCATCACTACTTTTTAGTTTTAGAGAAATGATAAAAATAAAATTATTATACATTTTAGTTTTAGAGAAATGATAAAAATAAAATTATTATATAAATATACAAAATTATATTATTTAAAATATACAAAAGAAGATTTTAAATTAATACATATTACTAATCAATATTTAAAGCTTTGAAAATAAAGGTTAATTTAGACTAATAAATAGTATAAATTCTAGATTAAAAAATATAAATTCTTTATTATTGTATAAAATTAATAAAATATTCATTAACCTAACCAAAATATTAATTTTTCTTTCATTAAAATGCCTTTTTAAGGACATTTTTAAAGAATTTTTAATTAATTAAATAGATTTTTATAATATTAAAATTAAAAATATTATTATTAATGCATAAATTGTCCTTATTATAAATTAAGATGACAAATGTTCTGCTATCTTAGATATTATCTAAAATTACGTCTGACTTTTTTTTTCTTATTGTCTTGTTAGACAAGATCATTAGAGGTCATTCTTTTACTAGTTAAGAGAAAAATAAAGAAACTATTTTTCAAAAAAACTTTAAAAAATAACTATTAAAAAATCAATTCTCATTACGCAAAAAAGGGTACAACTTTGTTTGTATTTAAAAATTATGAAAGATAAATAACTACTCATCCTAACAAGTTAATCCAACTCAACATGTTTGATACGAGTTATTACAAACTGTTATAACTAAATACCTACTCCAAGTCTCCAACACACATGTATGGCCTTATATGAAGATAACGATCGTTGAGATTTGGTGGATACATGTTATGGATAAATGAAACTAGTTTTGAGTTATCGTGTACTAAATGGCGATCAATCTTTATATACTTGGTTCTCTCATGGAGATTTGGATTAGCAGTTATATGATTTGCTGCTTGATTGTCACACCAAAGAGAAATAGGAAAAGGATAAGAAATCCAAAAATCTTAAAGAATGTAAGATATCCATTATAGCTCACACAAATTAGATGTCATGCTTCAACTTCTATTGAAGATCTTAAAATGGTACTCAACTTCTTTGTTTTCCATGAAATCAAGGAATTCCCTTAAATAAACACAATAACTCATCAACGATCTTCTGGTGTCTAAGCAAGATGCCTAAGCATTACAAATTGTTGTAAGCTCAAATGTATCTTGAATGTTGTAAAATAAGCTTATACATGGTGATCTTTTCAATTGATGCAAAACATGCAATGTTGCATCCTAATTATATAGAGCGTTAACAAAATATGAAAGTTGTTGCACAATATAAGTAAGGTCATGACGAGTTAAATTGAGATAGAGCAATAATCTAATTAGTCTTCTATAACTAAAATTAGATAAGAGAGAATCATCTGAAGGCTTAAATTTATGCCCTTTAGGTATAGGAGCTTTAGCTACTTTGGAATGTTGGAGACCAACATATATAATAATGTCTAGAGAATATTTTCTCTTATTGATGTAAGCTCTTTAAGGTGAACGAGCAATTTCTATTCTAAGAAAATACTTTGCATAGGCAAGACCTTTTATTGTAAAATGTTAGTCCATAAGTTGTTTAAACTTGATGGTTTCAACTTCATTAGAACTTGTGATCAATACATCATGTATATAGACATACAAAGATAGAAAATAAGTGTCAATCTTCTTTACAAGAAATCAGGTAGATTGTTTAAATTTAAAATCATAAAACTTTGTAGATTGTTTAAAGTTATAATCATAAAACTTAAGAGTAGCTCTTAGTTCCACTACCATGATGCTTATTTTAATCCATATAAGGATCAAAATAATTTATAGAATTGATCTAGCTTTGTTTTATGGTAACCTTTAGGAGAGATAATGTATAATTACTCATTTAAGAAGGTATTGTTGATATCAAATTGATGTAATGGTCAATTGCATATACTAGCAACCATAAGAAAATTTTGATTGTAATTAGTTCTACAAATAGTGAAAAACTATCATAATAATCAATGTCCTCAATCTAATTATAGCCATTGGCTATAAATTGCGCTTTAAACCTATCAACATAACCATCTAGTTTAAGCTTGAATTTATAAACCCACTTTGATCCTATAGGTTTGTTTCCCTTTGGAAGTTTTGTAGGCTTCCATGTATCAGTATTTGTAAGCGTCCATGTATTAGTATTCTCTAAAGCTTTAATTCCAATTGCATGGCTTCCTCCTAATAATCATTCAAACTGGTTTGTCCATAAGAACTTGGCTCTTTAATATTTAATAAGTTTTGATGAAAAAATCATATGTGAATAAATATATATGAAAGGAAGAAAATAAGATGAAGGTGATGATTACCTATTACAAGAGCTACAGAACTAGTAGATACACTAGAGAGGAACTCAAGTGTAAGTTATGGTACACTAGAAACAAAGTCATCAAGCCATTTTGGTTTGTTTCTAGTTTTAATATTATATCTAGGTACATCAAAAGAAGGTTGAGGTATAGGAACTGGTTCTGTTGATAGACTAGGATTGATGGTGCTATCATTTGATGGAGTGTCACTTTATGATGGATTGAAACATTAAGTTTCAAGTAAGCAAGATATATCGTCAATAACATGTATTCTAAGTAAAGAGGGCAAATTTTATTTCTCATTAACAGTTGTATATAAGAAAATATTTTCAGGAAAGACCATATCCCTTGAAGTAACAATTTTCTTGGTTGTTATATTATAGACTTTAAAAGCCTTTTTTCCAACTGAAAAACTAAGAAATATGCATTTGAAGGCCCTTTTCTCAAACTTTTCTTTTAATTATGTTAGTACCATAATATAGACGTCTAAAACTATTTAAGGCAATATAATCTAGTAATTTATTATGAGAAATGCCATATAACACCATTTAATTTAAAACTAATGTTGGTGATATATTCAAAATATATGTTTCCATAATAATATATTTACCTCAAAATTGTTTTAGAAGATAAGATTGAACCACTAAAGCTCTTGTAGTTTTTAAAAGATGTTTATGTTTTCTCTCAACTACGTTATTCTATTGAAGGGGTGTGAACATGACTTTTTTTTAATGTAATATCCTTCTTTCAAACAGTAAATATTGAAAAGTTTTGCTAAAAAATTCAAAATCATTTTAAGTTATGATGCATTTTACTTTAGTTTAAAATTAATTTTGCATCATAATGAGAATATCATTAAAATTAATCAAACTATGATCTTTGATTCTAAGAAAAAAAAAGTCTAAGTAGTATGATTAGAATCATCCATAGTTGTCATGAAATAGTAAGCACCAGAAATGGATTGTTATTTATAAGGTCCTCTGATATCCATATGCAACATTTCAAGAAATTTCTCTGCTCTACTTTGACTATGTTGAAAAGGTAGTATATGATATTTAGACAAAGGGCATATTTCATAATGTCATTAAGTTGTGTCCATAGGTACATGACAACCAGCAATATTCAGTGGTGATATATGGTTAGGCATTTTATGTCATAAAGAATAATTTTGAAAGTCAAGCTTATCATATTCATCTATGCTTAATTTAGCATTCAAAATATGAGTTACAATATTGTCACTAATCTTAAAACTAGACATTTTCAAGATGTATAAACTTTCTTCAACTTTACCCACAACCAATATCTTCTTAGTTTTAAGGCCTTATAAAATACACTAAGTGGATGAAAAAAATTGAACATTTGTATATTTAGGTAGTTTTTGTACTGATAGAAGATTATATTTAAAACTAGGCATATGTAGAACATCCATTAGCCTCAGGTTTTGGTCAAGATCAATTTGTCCAATGCGTTTAACATATTAGAGTGAACCATTTGAGAGATATATAAAGGTTAAGGCTTCAATAGGTTTAGGTTTATGAAAAAGATTCAAGTTATTAATGTCTTTGTGCTTAACTATCCTCTTCTTTCATGTAGTAAACAAATATTCTTAGAATGACCCTCTCTATAAAAATCACAATAAAGATCATTCTTCATATTAAGTTATCTCTTCTTACAAACGTCATTCAATCCTATAAAGAATTGTATCAACTTATTTATGTCATCCATTTCTATCATAGCTCTAGAAGCTCCACAAGTATACCGTGCACCATAAATACATTATGAAATTGGAGCCAATCATACCAATTCATTAATGTTATGAATACCATACTGATACTGGTACCACAATTAGATATGGTATGGTATAATATTGATACTAGTCAATATCAAGTATAATTTTAGGTGATTTTTTAAATTATAAGATAGTTTCCTAAATTTTTTAAAATTAAAAAAAGTCCTTAAATATATTTTTCTCTATAAATTATAATTTTACATCAAAAATATCTATAAAAATTATAATAATAAAAATTTGAAATAACAAAAATCTATTTATTTTTAGTAATCTTACTTTTCATATGTTTTACACATAATCTAGAAGCATAATTAATATTAAAAAAAGATCATTTCATCATTACACAAACATAAAAATAAGGATAATACGAAAAACTTAAAATGTTACAATTTTTTATATAATAAATAGTAATTACATCAAAATATTAAATAAAAAATTAATAAAGTTCCATTACTCTAAGTATTACAATAAAAGTTCGTGCCAAGAAATATAACAAACTAGAAGTGAAACTTGAAAAAAAAAATTATATTTATGTTGCATATATAGAACTTAATATATACATTAAATATAAGTGAAATTAAAAGAGGAGGAGAAACTGAAAACCTAAACCTTCATTCAATCAAATATCTATTCAAATCACATTCAATCGAATTCTTATTTGGTACAAAATATTCATCATTGAGAGAATTCTTATCATCGCCATCATTCAAATTTATTGCACCAAAGAACATGTTAATACTTTCCCATATAATATTATCTTCCAAGTCACTCTCATATATCAAACTCAGTTAGTCAGAAATCTAATTTGTCAAAAGATCGATATAGTTAAGGCAAATTGGATCTATATAATTACTTGTTCAATTAAAAATCTTAATAAAAAATAAAAATAAATTATTAAGAAATTATTCAACTTAATAATGATAATAACATAACTTTATCGAAACTTTACGAATAAATACCAAGTTGTTCAATCTTTTATGTTCTAATATATTCATTTTCTTGGAATGGATGAACTTAAATATGCTCCAATTCCTTTCACACCTTATAACACTCACATATTAACTTAGAATTTGAATTGCAAATCTTTGCAATTCTGAAACATCACTTCTAAATTGGTCCCACTAAGCAATTTTAAGACAATAGAAAGTAATATTTTAAATAAAATAAAGTAATGATTAATTTCTACCAAGTAACAAAAGTGGAAAAAAAATATACCTAGATTAAATTTGTCTCTTTGAGAAATAGCAATAAGCATCCCAAAATCACTAGAAGCATCCTTATAAACCTTCATTCGTAAGTTTAAGAGATCTTGCATCTTCTCATAAGAAACAATTGTTGTCATAGTTAATAGTATTCTCCTATTAACTTCATATTTCTTTGTAAAGCTTAGTCTAAAATAGATAGTATGATTTAAAAATGCCCCAGTTGGCAAACAATGAGGGTAAAGTTGTCTTTCTCATCTCTGATTAATGACTACAAGATAAGGTGTGTTTAAAAAGACATTTTTTAGAATGACCTTGATTGCTTCCTTCTCCCATTCTATAGCATTATAAAGATAACTTATTTTTGCTTTCTTATCACTATGATCTAAAGGAAGTACTCTCACCAAATGCTCACAAACTTATATAAAACGTTGAGATTAGGACCAAAATTCATGATCTTTAAGCATAAATCTAGAAACCTCTAATTCAACATTAGACTTAGCATGTTGGGATGTAACTTACTTATCACTTGTAAACATTTTTCTTAAGTCCTTTATCAGAACAAAACATTAAAGTGATAAGAAATTAGTTGCAAATCTTATAATAATAGGACAACATAAATTTATACCATTGGTGAAATCATTTCTCATTAAATGTAGGGACTTATGCATAATATAGATGAACTTGGTCTGTTTTTTTTTTTTACTTTCTACACAATTTCATCAAAGATAGGAAAATGTATAGCATCTCCTATATTTTCCAACATCAAGTCAATGCACTATATAGGATAAGGAGTCTAATAAAAAGAATTATGCATGTTTTGCATTCTTTTTCCGGCTGTAATATTTTTTTATACTAAACTTCATTTATAACTTAATCAAATATTTAAAATAAAGTATCAACATTTCTAATAAGACCAAATGCATCAATAGACTTTGAAAACATTACCACCTTTACGGAATAAACCAAAAATTTAATAATAGGCTCCTATTTTCTATTGTCCAACTATCACATATGATTGAATATCCATAAGTAGCCTAATTCATTTTTTATTTAAATAACATTTTATTTTATAAACAAATATGTGTAGAAGTTTACCTCTATAGTCATCAATTAAAGAAGCTTCATATCCTGAACTGTAAAAGACAATAAAGTCCACCATAGCTTGTAATAATAAGACTGGGTAGTATTGAATGTTATACCTAAATCATACCACCATTTAGCTATTGTCTCTCCACATCATAAGTTGCTTCTTTAGATTTTAACACTACATATTGAAGGCTAAGCTCTATGAGTTGTTTATGGTGCAAAAAATTAGCCACCTGTCTTCTTCTTTCTCTCACATCAGGTGCAACATTCTCTTTTTGAAAGATAGGAATACCACCTTCAACATCCCCAGTATCATCTTGACGACTGCAAAAGGAAACTCCACATCAATTTCACACTTCAATCTTTCTCATCTTGATACTCTTTAAACAAAGTCTCCATTTTCCATTTCATATCATGTCTTTCTTACAAGGCTCCACATCACCTTTAATCCCAACTATTACAAGATTTGTGAGTAATTTCTCACCACTTTAGTATTTTGTTCTAATGAAGAAGGAGCTGAGATAAAAGTTTACAAGTAATAAGAAGGTAACATCTTAGTATGTCAGGTCGTTTAAAGACTTTTAGTTAAAGATCATGAATTTTAGTCCCAAAATTAAATTTTCATATAAGTTTGTGAGGCATTGGTGATAGTACTTCATTTGGTTGGTAGTGATGAGAAGGCAACAATGAGTTATTTTTTATGATATCATGGAGAGGGTGAATGAAGCTTCTTTTTATGCAACTTATCTTTGAAAAATAAGTCTTCTTTTTATGCAACTTATCTTTTTATCATCAATAAAAGATGGGAAAGGCAACTTACTCTTTATTATTTGCTATTGGGGCATTTTTAATTCTATTGTTTATTTTAGACCAAAATTAAAAAAAAGGTTACTTAAATAGGGAAATGATATTGACTATCATAATAATTATTTTTTAAAAAATTAATTAAAGATTTTATTAAATGAAAGATTTTATCAACACTATTAAAGCTATTACAATGCTATTACACCTTTACATTGTGATACCTGTTACAAACTAGTTATAGTTCAGTACAGTAATTTTGAGAACAAAGTTACAAGTTATCAAAGATTTTATCTGAGCTTCATATCTGGTGTGAGGGTGCTTTGTGCATTCCTTGTTATCATAATCTCTTTAATCTAGTTTAGAGTGTTGTCATCTAATTGATACTTTTTAGTGGTTCCTCGTTTGTATAATGTATTGTTTCATTCTCTCCATATTGATTTGACTGTTGAAATGAAAACAGTTTTGAGTAGCTCTCCACTTTGTTTGAGTTCCGTAACCTTTTGTAACCCATGCTAAGACTCTATTCCATTCATATGTTTGAAAATGCTCCATTAAAAATATGCAACACTTTATTCCAAATAAATTTGGATATCCTTCACTAGAAAAATAGATGGTCCCTATATTCCTCCTCTTCTTTTCATAAGACACATATAGTATCATAAGAATTAAACCACCTATCTTTAGTTCTGATTATGTTTTTATAACTAGTCAGCTAATCAAAGAAGCTTTAGGGTTTAAAGTTTGTTTACATATTATTTCATACTTGATACATTTTCTAGGTTAGTTTTGCAAATTCTATAGTAAGAGTCATTAGTGAAATACCCTTTAATAGTGGCTAACCAAATGATTATGCCTTCTCCATGCAAATGATGAAGCTGAGGTAAACAATTTGATAATGAAGAGGAGCCTCTAAAGTTGCAATACCAAACTCCATATTGTATGACTACAGAAACTCTAGCAGTTAAGGAATTACATTCCTTAAAAGAGACCATTTCTCATGAATAATGGACTATGATCATTCCATTTGTCATGCTAAAACCAAAATTTTTCACCATTCCCTAATTTATGCTTAATCTAAGGGTATAAGAGGTTTCTCAATTTCAACATATGTAAGAAGTACCAAAAGTGTTCCTTGTTTATTTCTAGTTGCCGTAGGTTCTAGTTTCTTAGGTAAACTTTATTGATGATCCATTTGATACATAATGCTCCTTTATCAATGTTTAATCTCCATATTGTTTCACTTAAAAGGACTTTTTGCTTAAGAGAGATAAGGACAATTACCAATCCCCCATCTTCATCAGGATATATATCTCTTCCAATCTAATCTTTACCCCTTTTACATTTCCTGCCTTACTAGACCTTACAATAGCTTTGATACTTCTCTTAATCTCCTTGATGAATCTCTTAGTAAGAATTATGTGAGCACTTTAATGTACATATAGACTATTTAGGATAAAATTGATCAGAGTGAGCCTAGCAACAAAGGATAAAAATTTAGTTTGCCAAGCATTAATTCTTGCTTTGTATGATTCAATAAGTATAATGCAATCTTTAAATTTTAGCTTAGCAATAGTAATAGGAATGCCAAGATATTTGTATAGTGGAGTTTCAATTTTGTATCTAGATCTCCTGCTTAACTCATATTGATTCCTCAGATTAGAAGAAATGAACCTATTACTTTTGTTATCATTAAACTTCTATGTAGAACAAGCTGAGAAAAACTCTAGAATACCCAAGATTATTTCAGTGGATTGGAATTCAAAACCACATAATAACAGAAGATCATCAACAAATATCAAATGTGTGATCCTCAGCTCTCTACATCTATGATGGTATTGGAACATATCATTACAGGAGATGTGTTTGTTGAGAATCTTAGATAAAGCTTCCATAGCCAGTGTGAATAAATAGGGGGAAAGAGGATCCCCTTGCATTATTGCCTTATTATTTCTAAAGATTTAGGTAGGAGCCTCATTTATTATAATGCTAAAAGAAGTTGTTGTGATGGATTCGATTATTCCTTTGACAAACTACTCTGGGAATCTAAAAGCTAGAAAGCAAGATTCAACAAACTCCTATTTGATGGTGTCAAAGGCTTTAAAGAAATCAATTTTAAATATATAACTTTTGATGGCTCTTCTTGAGGTGTAGTCTTTCTTTAATTCCTGTATGAGCAATATGATATCTCCTATTGATCCCCCAGTAATGAATGCACTTTGAGATGGATTAATGACATCCTTCAGAGCCAAATGCAATATGTTTACTAGAATCTTTGCAATTACTTTAGAAATAGTATTATAATAACATATAATCCTATAATCCATCATAAATGAGGGATTATACTTCTTTGGAATAAGAAATATAAAGGTCTGGATCATTTCCTTCAGCATATTAGATGAAGCAAATATTCTTTTACAAATTTAATGAATAGTTTACCAGTGATATCCGCAGTCTCCTGGAAGAAACAAGCATAATATCCATCAGGTCTTAGTGCTTTGGAGGGGTGCAAACCAAATAGAACTTCTTTAATCTCCTATTATATGATGGATGATACCATGTATTCCTTCATCTCCTGAGTGATTAGTATCTTAAAGAATACACTGATCTTGAATTTCCTAGGGATATTGTTATCTTTAGATTCCATCAGATTATTGAAGAAATCTATAGCTACTTCCTACATCATGTTCTGATTCGTATGTAGAACCCCACAGTTGTCTTATAACTCAGTTATATTGTTTTTGTTTCTTTTGGCTAGGATGAAAGAGTGGAAGAATTTGTGTTAGCATCTCCATCCCTTAACAAATTGATCCTTGATTTCTATTTTAAAATAGAATTGTGTAAGCATAAAGCCTCTTAGTACTCCTTTATTCTTTAACTTTCTAATATTCTCATAGCATTGTTATAAGGATGCTTATAGTAATTCTCTTGAGCATGTCTCAGATTGCTTTTAGCTTTTAATATTCCTTTAGTATGTTCTTTGACAGACTCCTTGATTGTAACCTTAACAAGTTTGAGTTTCTTTATATGCTAAAAAACTTTATATCCTTTCACTTCTTTACTCCATTTTGTAGCCACTAATTCTTGGAAGCCTTGAGTTAAACCATTGAAAAATCTTAAAGGAGCTCTTAATGTGATGAAGGGATAAGAACTCAGGATTTCTATCCATAAATGATCAAAACAAATGTTATCACCAAAATGAGCATAAGAATATGGGCATTGTTTAAGCCAATATTAATCTACCATCAAGCTATCTAACTTCTTTCTAATTAGCAAATCTCCTTGTAGTTTATTTATCTAGGTGAAAAATTGTGTATAACTTAGATCCACCAGACCAACATTTTGCACCAAATCTATGATCTCCTTACAAATGCCTACATGATAATTTGTACCTCCTTCTACTTCTAAGGGAGATAAGATGATGTTAAAGTATCCAGTTATCACCTAAGGATCAATTATTCCATCATGTATGGCTTTAATATCTTCCCAGAGTTTGGCCCTTTGAAATAAAAAGTTTGAGGCATAAATCATAGATAGTTCAAACTTAGTCTGCACTCTATGAAGCTAGCAATTTAGATGTAAATTTTGATTTGATTCTTAGGTTACTTAAATAATAACTTCATCTATATTATAACCACACATGATCCTTCCATTATAATGGTAAGCATGATTAGACATGATTTTCCATTCAGCACACAAAATCTTGAGGCAATTTTGTATATAAAGTTGCTTTATTTTAGTTTTAAGAAATCCTACAAAACAAGGCTTTGTTTCCAATATAACCTCTTTCATAGTATGCCCTTTTAGCGGGTCATTTAGCCTTCTAACATTCCAAAGTAATACTTTCATTTTTATCAGGGCGTTGATCCCCTTTATGTTTGTTTTTTCCTTTCCTTCTAGCAAAATTTCTTCTTGAGCTAAGGGTAAATTCCTTTTCCTCTTCCTTTAACATAATGTTCTCCTCCTGTTTAGCAAACCAATCCCTACTTACTTTGTAATCATTAATATCCTTCTACTTAGTAGTAGCTTAAGCACTAAAATCAAGGGTATTTTTTTGAATCTTTTGAATTATTAATTTCCCCTATCACCTCTTAGTATCAGTCACAATCTCATCTCTTCTGTTCTCTAAAAACACTAGGCTTCAAAGGCTAAGTGATAGGTATATCCATTCTCACTAATTCCCCTACCTCTATTAGCTTTATAATAGGAATGCTATAAGGAAATTCAACATTTTTCTTAATTTCAACACATATTTTTGTAAAGTAGATCTTTTTCATGCTTGCAGTTTGTGTGTCCATACATATTGGTTTACCTAAGAAGCTAAGTCCTTCAATAGTCCAAAAATCCAAAAGAACATGATGAAAATTAACCCAAATGGGGATGCTGTCAATATTTCCTCTATCATATCCAATGCATAACTTCCATTTTTTAATAAATATAGGTTGACATCCCACATGAGAAGGACCTTACTCCATTATCTCATTAGATAAGTTTCAGAGCTGAATTTCAATAAAAAGGACCCATCCTCCACAAGCATAGTCTTCTCCAAGCCCTTCTTGCTCCACCTAAGTATATCCCAGGTTTCAACTACTAAAAATGTAGGTCTTTACTATAGAAGAACCCTAACAGAGCTGAGGACCACACGAAGCTCCAACTTTAAGTAAATCTATAGGTGGTGTGAGAACACCATCTGCCATGACATCTTGGAAATGTTTAGGTTTTCCTTTTATGTTATTGAATATCTATTCTGTTTTTCTAGGCTTCAACAGGTTGATGAGCCGAAGATTCCCCATATTTGGCATTTCTTATAGTTTGACTAACTAGAGCAAAAACCCCACCATTCTTGACACCTTGTACTACTAGAGCCAACATTGTAAAACCCTTTCGAAGAGAGGTTTAATCGATTTAATTCATCACCCCATGGGATTGGAAGGCTATTTAATTGCCAAATATCGTAACAATTATTGCACTTAAACTAATGTAAGATCTCCTTAACTCATAAATAGAGGAATACAAGGAAGCCTACTGTAATTTAGGAGACCAATTGCATTTTTTCAAATAGACAAGTATATAGGTATACTTTTATTATCTTATAGTTGCTTGGTGGAATAAAATTATAAGTGGATTTTTAGAACTACAAATGTTTACAATTCAAATTATAAGTCAATGTATGAGTTCAACTAAGTGTGAAAGGAATTGGAGCACATTTGAATCAATCTATTCTAAAAAAAGAAATAGATTGAAACATAAAAGATTGAACGATTTGGTTTTTGTTTGACACAATTTAAAGCTTAGAGAAAAGTATGTTATTATCATAGTTAAGTTGAATATAATTTCTTAATAATTTTATTTTATTTCTTTAATAAGACTCTTAATGGAGCAAGTTTTATAGGTCCAATTTGTCTTAATCATATCGATCTTTTAGTTAATTAAGTTTCTGAGGAACCAAGTTTCAAGTATAAGAGTGACTTGGAAGAAAATCTTGGATGGTAAAGTATTAACATGTTATTTGATGCAATGAATTTGAATGATGATGATGATAAGACTCCTCTCAATAACGAATATATTGTATAGGATATAAATTGGAGTTTGTACGATTTGGGCGAATATTTCAATGAATGAAGTTTGATGTTTTTTTTCCTCTTTTCTTATAATTTCTCTTATATTTGATATATATTTTTAAATTATATATATATGTAATATAAATATACAAGTTTTTAATGTAAGTGTTTTTATTTCAGATTTTACTTCTACTTTGTTTCAAGTTTTTCATTTTTTCAAAACTCAAGGCCTCCCTTTGCTCCATTGTATAGTTATAATAAGTCTAAGAGTTTTGTTTTTCTTTTCATACTTTTTATTAATTTCTACCTTCAAAAATTAAAAGATAGTCCACGTGTCAAACCGTTTTACCTTAGTTAATGATAATCACTAATAGAGACTAATATTAGGCAATGCTTTATATCATGTGAGAGCTCATGAATTAAAATGTTAAAATTAAAGTTTGAACTAATTTTGATAATTTGCTTAACAAGTACTTATGGAGTTAGACTTGGTTAGATTTTTCAACAAAAAATTAGAAATGAATTAGCCCTTAAAAAATGAAGGATAGAGTACATTTTAAATTCAAAATTTTACTCAACTGTACAAAATTAGTATGAAATGTAAAAAAGACTAATCAAATATTATAAATTTTAATATGTTACAAATATAGTCTAAAAGTTAACTTTCATAACTTATACCATTAATTTCGTTGACACAAAGCACTGCATGGAAGAGTCATCGATTTTATATGCATATGAAAATTTTAATAAATAAATTATTTCTTTTATCAAAGATTAAAATTTAAAAAATTAACTAATTATTCATTGATCAATGTTAAGAATAATTCTAAAAATTTAATTTTGTTGAATATTTTGTTAATTAAAATTCTATATATCTTATGTCGTGAATGACAATAACTCATATCGCAATTCACAAAATTAAACAATATCTATTATAAACTGAAATTTTAAATATTTAATTAATATTTTTATACTTTTTAGTAGGATTATAGAATTGAATAAAATTTTAAATTTAATTTACTCATAAATAAGCTCTCCTTTAACAGAGTAAAGGGCTTTCTTTCTTACTTTATCATGTACTCTTTACGGATTGTGTTTGAAAGGTAGATTTCCAAAAAAGAGATTCTGCTTTATAGCTATCATTACTAGATAACAGTCAAGATCAGAAACTTTACATATCTTTTGAGCTTCAATTTCTTCTCCATTGGCAAACACAGTAAGGAGCATAGGAGCACACAGTTTGAAGATTGGGGTGTTGTTTTTTGCTGCTTGTTTTACGAATCAGAGGGTGAAAAGTCAAAAAGAGCGCGTTGGGAAATGCTGGGCATGTGAACTAAATTTGGCGATACTTGCAGGAGCGTAAAAAGCTCCACTTTGCAGTACCCTGTCCATTATTTCCAGCAGACCACAAAGAGAGTGACTAATGTAGATGATGCAGAGGCCTTGTAACACCCCACTTCACGGGGTTTAACTCTATTCGGGGAAAGGCTGTTTGATCAGAGGTTGGTGTTGTACTGCAAGTTTAGGGGGAAAAGAAAGAAACAAATCTTATTGTTGAGACCATAAGAACTATTATAATTCCTAATTAAAGTTTAGCACATAGTAATTATATATATATATATAATCCTTTATTGACAAAGTAGTGTTGGAAACTTCAGCCTTATTGTGTTCGATACGAATTTCTAGTAATTGTTTTTTATGGTGCATGTCATATATATATAACGGAGGAGATCATAATAAAAAAGTAACTTTTGTCTAAGAAATCAAGGATCCCGGGTAACTTAAAACTCCTTCGGAGTCTGTTTGTTAACTTCCTACCAAGATTTTTGGGAGACTTTTAAATTGGAAATATTATCTTCAATCTAAGGA
>JANJEY010000002.1:41308735-41320571 GCA_024703695.1 Erythroxylum cataractarum | reverse complement strand
CTTGTAACACCCCACTTCACGGGGTTTAACTCTATTCGGGGAAAGGCTGTTTGATCAGAGGTGGGTGTTGTACTGCAAGTTTAGGGGGAAAAGAAAGAAACAAATTTTGTTGGTTGAGACCCTAAGAAATTACAAACTATTATAATTCCTAATTAAAGTTTAGCACATAGTAATATATATATATATATATATAATCCTTTATTGACAAAGTAGTGTTGGAATCTGTTTCAAATTAATAGGATTTCTACTATCGGGTTTGTTAACTTCCTACCAAGATTTTTGGGAGACTTTTAAATTGGGAGTATTATCTTCAATCTAAGGAACGAAAAAGAGAAAGAACTAGCACATCCATGAAAAGCAATCATCTTCATCTCAAAGCTTAAACAAAAGTAAATTAAGTTAGAACATCGAATTAAGTTAGACCAAAGGCTGTAACTCTAAAAGACATAATGCTTATCTAACACTACATGCAACAGCGTAAGCCCAGGACTTGAGGTGCTGCTTCATGGCCAATCCATCATCCAAAGGCGGCATTTTTACTGGATAAACTCGACTCATCAGAAACCAAATATTCCCATCAAACGCCAACTTATGCTCTTCATGTGCCACCTTTCTCTTCCTTCTCGCCTTCCCTGATCTCCTCGCTAATTTATTCCCTTTTGGTTTTGGAACTCCGAGTTCCTGATGGAAGCTACTTGGGTGTACAGGCTCGCCACATACACTGCACCTTGGGGTGACCAACTTGGCTTCTGTTGGCTCATTTGGTTGGTTCTGATCATTTGGGTTGATGGGTTTGGTAGGTCCTTTATCTTCTTCTTGATCATGAGCATTGCGGCCGTTACCCGTTACCTTGTGAGTTCTTGAGGACAACACGTTGGTGAACGACCAGAGAGAGTCGAGACTGTCTACAAGCTCAGAAGCATCCATGTGGAAAAGACGAGAGTAGCGAAGAAAACTAGAAGAGCACAAGTAGAAGTGCTTTCGAGTATTTATTTACGGAAAATGTTGGGAACAGTTGATCGAGTGGAAGGGTAGTTTTGTCCACCAGAGAAACTAAGCGGGCTACCTTTTAGAACTTCGTGGCCCGTTTGGAACACAATATTCCATTTCCAACTGCTATGGAACTTTCCTGAATCTTTGGATATTTAAGATTAAATCTGTTGCATAGTTTATTGATTTGAATTTGAGTAGATAATAGATATGATTCATCCTTATCATATATATATATATATATATATATCTTTTATATATGATAAGGATGAATCAAATCTATTATCTACTCAAATTAAATATATATATTTATATAGATTTTAATTTTCACTATTATGCTTCTTTTGGTTCATTTATATATATATATCTTTTATATATGATAAGGATGAATCATATCTATTATCTACTCAAATTAAATATATATATATTTATATAGATTTTAATTTTCACTATTATGCTTCTTTTGGTTCATTTTGATATGGAGGGCTTGGTACATATTGTGTGTGGGGTATACATACACTTGAGCTTAATTAACATAGTGGTTTTTTTTTTTTATTGACAAATTCATACTAAACATTCGATTACCTACTTACTTCAGGCTGTTAAAATCTCAACAAATATTTTAGTTCTAGTTGGTCGTGTATTCGCGTACAAATTCTTTTTGGTAGACATAGCCTAATTTCTAAGAGTTCGTCTGATTTTACTCTTATTTTTTTTTGTAATTTTTAGTTTTGTTTACTATTTTTATTTATATTTTCAATAAAATTTTATTTGATTGATAAGTTTAATATAATTATAATTATTAATTAAATATTAGATAAAGTTTTCAGATAAATTAATTAAGTAAATAGTTTTATTTAATCTCTTGTAAATTATTATTATATTTTAATAAAATAAATAATAAAACAAGTATAAAATTTTTAATACATATTTCAATTATTAAAATCAATTCTATTTGGAGATCATGTATTTTAATATATTTTAAATTTAAATAAAATATGTTCAAAATTAAATTAAATTAATCATAGTTTTTATTAGTAATTAATATTAAATAATTAAATACATTTTTATTTGATGTTAAATTATGATAAAAATTAATATAAAAAATAATTCTTGTAATTTTTATATGCTACAAAAATTGGAAGAAAAAAATTAAAGCAAAAATCAGAAATTCAAATAAGTAAGATTTTTTTATTGAGATGAAAACAAAAATAAAAAAAGAAAAACCATAGTGAAAACAAATAAGCACAATTTCTTTTATTAATTTGTTTATTTTTGTCAACAATAGAAATAACTGTATACAAAGATGTAATGAAAATCTCACTAATACGTAAGATCGGGAGAAGTCTTACCTTTAAGTACTTGAACAGTAAGATGAGTGTGGTTTCACAAAATATCATGTACAAATAGCTACAAAGAAATGATCGCCATGAAAGCACTAGAAGAGCTATAAAGAAGAAGAAAGGAGAGGACGGTAATTGTGCTCAAGGAAGCTTTATCGATATTGAAGTGATAAAATTAAAAGATTACAAACAAAAGTGTTATATACAGAGTAAATGGGCTAAGAGGAAAAACTAACTATATATACAGTAGATGTGACTAAAAATAAATGACAACCAATAATAATAAGTCTTCATCCCCCCTTAAGTTGGAGGTTGGTGAAAATCTACTAAACCCAATTTGGACAAAAGATACTGGAACTGAGGAAAAGAGAGGGATTTAGTGAAAAAATCTACAACTTGTTCTCGGCTGGAAATCTTGGTGGGCAGAACAAATCCTTTTTTAAATTGATCCCTTACCAAATGACAATCGATCTCCACGTGTTTTGTTCTTTCATAAAACACCGAGTTTACCACAATGTGAAGAGCCGCCTGACTGTCACACCACATTATGACTGGTAGTGGAATTGAAACATGAAGATCTTGCAGGAGGTAATGAATCCACTACATCTCACAAACTGTCGAAGACAAACTCCTGTATTCTGCCTCTGCTGAATTCCTTGAAACTGTGACTTATTTCTTAGTTTTCCAAGAAATAAGTGAACTGCCCAAAAACAAATAATAACCTGTCAAAGATTTTCTACTATCTGCACACGAAACCTAGTTAGCATCACAAAAACCTTCCAAATGCAGTGAGGAATCAGCAGAATAGAAAAGATCCTTGGCAAGACACCCTTTGAGATATCGGAGAACATGAAGGGCTGCATTCCGATGTTCTTCACAAGGGACATGAACAAATTGACCCAATTGTTGTGAAGCATAAGTGATATTAGGCCTAGTAAGGCCTAAGTACAAAAGTCTACCAACAAGTCTTCCGTAACGTTCAGGATCTAAAAGTGTATGTCTTTGATCCTGTATAAGCTTCAAATTCCTTTGTAGAGGTGTGCTGACAGGTTTACAACCAACTAACCCTACCTTATCAAGTAAATCAAGGACATATTTACTCTGATTAACATGAGTACCCTTTTGTGATCTAGAAATCTCTAGACCTTAGAAGTATTTAGTAGGACCAATGTCCTTAATAGTAAAAGTAGCATGAAGGGAATGTTTCACCGACTCTATCTCCTGGGCTGAATTACTAGCAACCAAAGTGTCATCGACATAGACAAGCAAAATCACCATTATATCATTCACTGTCTTCACAAACAAGCAATTATCATGCATTGATTATTTGAATTAAAGTTGCTGCAATTTAGATGTAAGCTCCAAATTCCATTGCCTTGAAGCTTGTTTAAGTCCATATAAGGACTTCTTGAGCTTGCAAACTTGTCCAGTTGAAGCTTTAGCATACCCTTTAGGTGGCAACATATAAATATCCTCCTTTATATGACCATGTAAAAAAGCATTGTTTACATCCAAGTGATGTAAAAACCAATGCTTAGCAGTAGCCAATGCTAATAAAAGTCCCACAGTAACTGGTTTAGCAATAGGGAAAAACTGTCTCTATAATCAACCCTTCAATTTGATTATAACCCTTAGCGACAAGCCTTGTCTTATGTCTTTCCACCCGCCCATCAGACCTAAGCTTGGTTTTATAAACCCATCGACAACCAATAGCTTTCTTTCCTGGAGGTAAAGTTGTAATCTCCCATATTTCATTTTTCTCAAGAGCATCAATCTCACTTTGCATAGCTTTGTTCCATTCATCATAAAATTTGGCTTGATTATAAGAGGAAGGTTCAGAAATGACAAACATATTGGCTAGATATGATAAGTAAGGTTTAGAAAAGGAAGTGGGTTCAATGTACGGATAAGAGGGTGGAGTATAAGGAGAAGAAGTAGGAATGGAATGTGTCACATAGTCTGTGACCCAATTTGGTTTATGCTTCACCCTTGTACTATGTCTAACACCAATATCAGATTCATGAACAACAGGTTTGGCAACATCAATAACACTATCATCAACTACATCATCAACTAGAACAGTAATATCACTAGAAGATGTTTGAGGTAAAGGTTTTTCAGGCATGTGAGGAGAAACACAACCACAATCATTATCGACAATAGGATAAGGTATTGGGCCTGCAAAATTATCCTTTAAAATATTACTCTCCAAAAAGGGAATGTCTCCTCATGAAAAACTACATCCCAAGCCAATAACACTTTCTTCTCATCAAGAACAAACAATTTATAACCCTTGACTCTAGCAGGGTACCCAATGAAAACACACCTGTGAGCTCGCTTATCAAACTTTGTCTTGTGAGGATCCACATTAGTTGCAAAAGCAAGACAACCAAAGTTTCTTAACAACGAGTAATCAGGTGCTTTCCCATACAACAATTCATATGGACTTTTCTAGGACAAAATAGCAGAAGGAGTCTTATTGAGTAAGTATGTAGCAATAAGAATGGCATCACCCCAGAACACAGATGGAAGATCAGACTGAAACATGATGGCCCTAGCAACTTGTGAAAGATGTATGTGCTTCCGCTCAACAACACCGTTCTGTTGTGGGGTATAAACACAGGACTTATGGTGAATAATGTCTGCCTTAGTTAATGTTAATTGCCAAAGTCTGGTAGTAAACTCTGAGCCATTATCTGTTCTAATGACTTTAACAGAGGAGTCAAATTGATTCTGCACGAGTTTTAAGATATTCTGCAAAATTATAATTGTCTGCGACTTATGCTGCATTAGGTATGTCCATGTAGACCTAGTAAAATCATCACCAATGGATAAAACATAGTGTGCACCAGATAAAGAAGCAGTCCGATAAGTACCCCAGACATCGATGTGTAACAACTGAAAAGCTTTATCAATTTGAATGGAACTTAAAGGAAAAGGAACTCTAGTTTGCTTAGCCATAGGACAAACATGACAACTTTTATTGATAGATTTGGGAAGTACAATAGGTAAATGAGAAAGGGCACCCTCAGATGGATGACCTAGTCTGCTGTGCCATACAGACAAATCAGTATGTTTGTGAGAGTTACAAGAAAAAGAAGGAATAGATGTAGCTATGTTAACATATTAAGGATTAGTACAGAGAGAAAAAATTGTACTAGATTTGAAAGAATTGTTGTTTAGTATGTAGAGATTAGCTTGGACTGTCCCAACAGCTAGAACTTTTTTACTGTGAAGGTCCTGTAAAACACAATGATTTGGATAACAAGTGAAAATAATGTGAGAATCAGAAGATAATTTTCGAACAGAAAGAAGGTTATAGGTAAAAGAAGGCACGTGAAGAACATTTTGAAGAGTTACACTCTTGTGTAGAATGACACTACCAATGTTTGCTATATTTCTAGTATGTCCATCAAGTAAATGCACCACACTCCTTATCTGAGGTTTAAAAGAATCAACAAGCAATGAAAAATCCCCACACATGTGACTAGATGCGTCTGTGTCAATTATCCAAGAACTGCTTGAAATGTCAAGAACTGAGTAACAAGTAGCAGTACTTGCAAAGTCGCCAAAATAAACGGTATTCACATGATTAGCATCAGGATTATTGTCTAACTTCCCCTTCATAATCTTCATAAGCTCTTGGTGAATGAGCTCTGATAAAGAGGAACTCAACTCAGAGGAACCAGAAAAATTGTTGCTAGGCATATCTAGAGGATTATCAACTAGATTAGCATATGCATTGACTCCAGGCTGTTGCCTCTGCTTCCTTTGTTCCTTGAACCAGTCTGGATAGACATACTTTTTGAAGCATGTATCCTCAGTGTGTCCAGAATTATTGCAATAGGTACAAAATCTGTCTAACTTCTTTGCAGAATCCTTCTTCTTATAATTGTCTTTAGGTTTATTACTAGCAACAGTAGCATTACCTTTGGCTGCTAATAAAGCATTAGACTCAACAACATCATTAAAATTCACTTGAACTGGCCTTTGCTTCTCCACTCGAGCCACCATAGAATACACCTTATTAATGCTAGAAATAGGATCTAGCACTGATATCTAACTCCTAATACTATCAAAAGAGTCATTAAGTCCCATTAGAAATTGCATCACCCGATCTGAAGTATTTGCAGCCTCAACCTTCTTAAAAAGTCCACATATGCAACCATTACAGCTACATTTCAGAACAGGCTCTAAACAGTTCAGCTCATCCCACAGTTTCTTCAAATTGGTGGAGTAAGTAGCAATGGAATTAGCTCCTCGATTAATTGAAGCAATTTGCCTCTTCAACTCATAAACTTGAGAACCATTATATTCACCGTATTTCTCTTCTAATTCAAGCCACAACTCTCTAACAGTAGGAGTATAAATGAATGCTTCAGTTAAATCTTTAGACATGGAGCTTAAAATCCAGGAAATAACCATGGAATCAGCATTACTCCAGTCATCGTATTTCACAGACTCAACATCGGGTTCAGGACAGGTGCCATCAACGAAACAGAGTTTATTTTTAGCCTTCAACGCTATTCTCATGGCGTGACTCCAGATTCGGTAATTGTTAGCGGTTAGCGGATTAGTGACTAAACTCACACCTGGATTATCAGATGATTGCAACAACAATGGATCCTTCTTAGATCTCGTAGATTGTATAGTGTGGGTAACCGTATTTTCATCAACAACCGCTAGATCTGTTCGATCTACCATAGCCCAAGAGAAAAGAAGAACAGAAAACTCAAGAAATCGATTAAAGACAGAGAAGGTGGGATCTTGGCTCTGATACCATGTACAAATAGTTACAAAGAAAAAATCACCATAAAAGCTCTAGAAGAGCTGTAAAGAAGAGGAAGAAAGAGGACGGTTACTGTGCTCAAAAGAGGCTTTATCGATATTGAAGTAATAATAGAACTAAAAGACTACAGACAAGTGTTATATACAAAGTAAGTAGGCTAAGAGGTAAAACACTAACTGTACAAAGCTGTGACTAAACAATAAATGACAACCAATAAATAAATGACAACCAATAATAACTCTTCAAGAGCTACATCGCCAAACAGAATTCCCAATGGAATTTTATCACATGTTCTCAATTTTTATTAATATGTTCAAAGTATTTTATTTAAGATATTTAAATTATATTATTGAATGAGACTGGTCGATTATTTTTAAATAAAAATTATAATTATCCAAAAAATGAAATTTATATAATGACTTGATTTTGTGTATTATATTAATATAAACTCTCAATTCTAATTATTATTTAAAATACCTAAAAAATCAGAACAAGATATGTAATAAAAAATAACAATAAATAAGAGAGAATCATTCTTTTTCTATCTTATCAAGTCTTTTTTAGTGTCATATATTTGGTCCGCATCAAAATGATTCATTAGGAATTTTGTAAAAATGCAAACAATCTCTAATTACTACTCTAGGCCCTTTATGAATATACGAGAAAAAGGAAATTCCAATCAAATCTTTTGGATTGGAATAAAAGTAATAATCTCAAATAGGATATTCAATTTATTAAGATTTGGAAACCGATTGGAATTTTTTTTCTTCACATTTCTACGTAAACACAAGGGTCAGAATCGAGACAAGGAAAGACTCAGAACAACATAGAATGATCAGTATGTGTGAGCAGGAGCAGTATAAAGTTTTGTGCTTATGCTTGGGTCTTGCTCTTTGCACAGCTGACCTGTTAGGCTTAGGCCCCCGCAACACCTCCCGCAAAAATTGTGGTCATGTCCAAGCCATAACGACTTGTCGTTTTCCTTGACCCACATTATAACAAAATTTGGAATCTGATGCTGAACACATATCTTTTGGGTCATTCGTTCTGACTGTGGGTTTGGCCCATTATGTGGGGCCCACTTGCTCTTGTTTTTTATTCTTTTAATGTTATTTTTTGCTCCAATAAATAAATCGATGGCAATCTGTTTTATTCCCAGGATAGGGTCGAGTATTTATTATAAACTATGCTGTTATTTTATTTGTTTATTATAAATGCCAATCAAACTAATTATTTAATTATGAATTATGAATTATTGATTTATTAAATAATTTATTCTAACACACATTATTTATAAATTATTTAATATGTCAAGCATATAATTGTCTTTTATGTATTAATCTTTTCAAGAAATTGTCAAGATGTGCAATTAGTTTTAAGCATCCTTTTTACCGAGCTATTATGTATTAAAAAAGACATTATTTGATGTCTATTTATGTTTAAAATGATATCGTTTTTGAAGCAAAAAAAATTAAATCAATAATTAGATAAAAAGGATCTGAATCCTTAACTTTGATATGTTGTTTTTTCAAAAATCATTAAGAATAGGATGGAAAAAAAGAGGATAAAACATTGACATGGTAAGGAAAAAAATTTGACCTAGGAAAAGGACGCTGAAGGCACAAGCCATGGCATTGGAAGGGTTAGAGATATCTATACAGATTTATGCTACTCCCCACCACTGCTTCTATTGCTAGGACTCAAGAGTGATTGACAACAACTTGTACATTATGTTGTTGTTTCTTTCAGTGATTGCCTGCCCCAGTCCATTCCGATAACATGCAATATTCCATTAATCCCATTCTTGAGATGTTATCGGGAAACTCACTCCATTGACATTTCAATGTTTTTTGAGTGTTCATCTCAGTGAGTTTGCGAGTGTTAGAAGGAAAAAAGCTCATCATTTGACTTCTTTCCAATGCGTCCATCGCTTCTTGTTCCTGTCAAGTTCAAATCATCACAAGATTTTACAACTTGAAGCAGATGGTGCACCAAAAAGTTTCTGCTCCAGATGGTCTTTATGCTAAAATGACTTGGTGTTCCTCCATTTCAGTCAGAAATGAGGATCGACAAAGCCTCGATTTTTGTGCATCCTTGTATCGATCAAATTGAGACACTACTTGCAACAGTAGCAAGAATATTCACTTACAAGGCTTTGAACAATTGTTTATTTAGTCCATCATGTCTAAGAGCCTTGTTTGAATTTAGTGCCTTTGGAGCATCACCTGCATCTTTTTGATCAAATTCCCTAATTAAACTAATAGCTCGCTCTATTGTAATTATAGTCCTAAGGAAAATTTGTAGGGCCTAAGTTGAGGATTTCTCTTCTTTTATAGTACCTAGTAGATTAATGAAGTCTCTCTTAGCTATACTTTTGATTTCGTTTTGGCCCTAATGCTTGTATCCATTTTAATCTTCTATGCAACTTACTAGTTATATGTTTCTCTTGATAGAAATATCTCTGAAGTAGAAGTTAGTGCACCTATCACCCTCCTCTATGTTTATCCAGATAAGCTTTGTTCATGCAATATAATCACTTCCAATTCATTTAATGGAAGGTGGCATTCAGGAGATGTAATTATGTGGAAGGGTGATGGCGGGTATAGAACATCAAACAATGTTGATAAAGCTTACTTTTATATTGTTGAAGCAAATATAACTTTAGAAATGACCTAACATTCTATAACCTAATTACATAATTTATATGGGGTTTTAATCATGCAATATTACATTTCTTGGATAGTGAAATGTGGGAATAGTTTAAGTTTCATAGCTATTATAATTTGCCCATTCAATTCCTTCTTTTATTTACTAAATCATCTTTCTGATCATGTAATAAATAAATATAAATTGATTGAGATATGGATATCTCTGAGTAAGCTAAAGTTTAACATTCTGGTGAATCATATAAGTTTACATGTAAGATTATTAATGATCTTATATTATATAATCTACTTCATCAGTAATTTTATCAATAAGCCATTTATTTAAAAGAATCAATTTCTTTTACTTCTCATAAACCAAACTACAAATTACTATTTATAATATGAACACAAAATGATATAAATTACAGGGAATTTTCTATCCAT
The DNA here is from genome assembly GCA_024703695.1 of Erythroxylum cataractarum. NCBI lineage: Eukaryota > Viridiplantae > Streptophyta > Magnoliopsida > Malpighiales > Erythroxylaceae > Erythroxylum > Erythroxylum cataractarum. Next base: position 41,310,360 of record JANJEY010000002.1, on the reverse strand, counting down.
CAAAAGTTCGATTATATAATTTGAAGGAAGGCAATTCCGTAGTCTGTATTGCTATAGGAATGAAAGTTATATACAAAGATGATTGACACTATCCTAGGCTATAATCAAGGAGACTAAATAAAATCTTTACAAATTATAGGATAATGAGAAATCATTTCTATATTTACATATTCTATCACACCCCCACAATTGAAGCGGGAGGTTTTCAAACACTTAGACTGTCGCGAAAAGCTTTAAAGAGAACCAAAGGAAGGCCTTTTGTGAAAATATCTGCTATCTGATGGCGTGATGGAACATAAAGGACACGGACATTGCCACAAACAACCTGTTCACGAACAAAGTGAATGTCCATTTCGATATGTTTAGTATGTTGATGTTGAACTGGATTATCGGAGAGATATATCACACTAACATTATCATAGTACACCAAGGTAGCATTTTGTATAGGACAATGGAGTTTAAGAATTAGATTTCGCAACCAATACGATTCAGACACTACATTGGCTACCCCGCAATACTCAGCCTCTACACTTGAGCGGGACAAAGTCGGTTGCCTCTTGGCAGACCAAGAAATGAAATTGTCACCAAGAAAGACCCAATAGCCAGATGTCGAACGCCGCGTATCTAGACAACCACCCCAATCAACAATTGTATATGATACCAGAGTAGTGGTTGGAGAGGGATAAAGGTGCAAACCATGATCTAGAGTGCTTTGAACATATCGCACAATACGTTTGAGTGCATTCATATGCATCGCCATTAGGTTGTACATGAAGAGACAAATTTGTTGCACCGCATATGAAATGTCTAATCTTGTGAAAGTAAGATATTGTAGTGCTCCTGCCAGGCTGCGATATTGAGAAGGGTCAACATATGGTGTGTTAGAAGTAACACTTAACTTTGGTTTGGTGTCAACTGGAATGAGACAAGGCTTACAAGAGGACATGCCAGCTCGCTCAATTATGTCTCCAACGTACTTCTTTTGAGACAAAAACAAGCCACTTGTATGGCGAGTGATTGCTATCCCTAAGAAATAACTGAAAGGACCCAAATCTTTTATTGCAAATTCTGAGCTGAGAAGAGTTATGATAGACTTGCAGAGATCAGCAGAAGAGGTAGTTAAGATGATATCGTCCACATATAGAAGAAGATAAGCCATGTGATTACCTTTACGGTAGATGAAAAGAGAATGATCTGTTTTACTTTGGGTGAAACCAATGCTGGAGACAAAGTCGACAAACCTTTTGTACCAAGCCCATGAAGCTTGTTTGAGACCGTACAAGGACTTTTTCAGTAAACATACATAGTCAGGGGGTGTCGGGTCTTGGAATCCCATAGGTTGATGCATGTACACAGTTTCCTTGAGTTCACCATGCAAGAAAGCATTCTTTACATCTAGCTGGTGAATGGACCATGACTTGGAGAGAGCTAGACTGAAAACAATGCAAATGGTTGCCGGTTTCACCACAATCCACGCCAACCTGTTGAGTTTTGTCATCACATACAAGTCGGGCTTTATGCCTCTCAAATGAACCATCAAAGTTTTCTTTATGTCTAAAAATCCACATAGAACACATGGCATTGACATTAGGAGGACGAGGCACCAAATCCCAAGTTTTATTTTC
>JANJEY010000002.1:41235438-41246920 GCA_024703695.1 Erythroxylum cataractarum | reverse complement strand
TTGTCGTACCTCTATACACCTACCCATTGTTCCCTGTGCCTCTCAGCCAATGAATCAATTGACCACTTATTCTTCGAATGTCCCTTCTCCCACTCAATTTGGGTCCAATGCCTCACTCGATTCAACTTACCCACCTTCACCAATTCCACCCTTGCCACTCTCCTCTCTTGGTATCGTTCCTGTACCAGAGTGTCAGCCATCATTCACTTTCCCCTTCTTCTCTCCACTACAGTTTACCATATCTGGACTGAGCACAATGCCCGTACCTTCAAGAATGAAGCTATGGAGGAGGAGCGAGTGTATCTCGGAGTAATCTCCCACGTTAGGGAACTTCTCAGCCTACACACCGAGAGGAGGTAATATTTTAAAATTTGCTTATTCTTTCTTTTGCAAGTTATTGCTCAGTCATCTTGCAGGTTATAGCATGCGAAGCCGTCTTGGGCAAGGCCATGTTCGCCTTGCCTCCTTTGGTGGTTCAATATCTTCACATTTAGGCAGCAGCGTTCCTTGGCCTTTCACATGCTAAGGGTCTTCTTGTTAGGTTCCTTTTAAACCTCTTTTGGCTGGTTTCTTTGAACTGTAATACTTTCTTAGATTTTTAGATTGCTCCGGACTTGGTCTTGTGTCCTGGTGTTTCCGCTTGATTGCTTATGCTCTAGTCCTCTTTAAGCTTATGTCTACCTTTGTGTTTCTTGATTGCTATGCGGCTTTTGCTTAGTATAGCAAGTTGTGTCTACAACGGCACTTGTAAATGAACGCTATGTACATATTCTGGTCCATTAATTTATTCTTGTGATTTACCAAAAAAAAACTATTTGAGTTGATCTTGAGTATAAATAGACCACGATTGTGTTGTGGGAAGAAGATTCAATAACTTAGAGATTTGCTAAAAGCCTTGAGATTTTAAAAAGTTTATGTATCATTCCATAACATATATTAAACCCTAGTTCATTAGTATTAGCAAGAAAGAGATGTTTCGATTTGTATATGATTGTGCAATTGTTGCAATTGAGAAATTATTGATGAACACATTATGGGGATTCCTCTTGATATTAAGCAAGAATTGCAAATGATTTCTTTTCACCCATGATTTAAAAAATGTGGTATAAAAGAGTTGTTATTCAATTATCAAAAGAAGATTCTAAATTCTCAAGTAGAGTTTAAGTAGTGGACATAAGTCAATGATTATTCGGGCGAATTACTATAAATTAATTTTGTATCTCTTCCCGTATTCTCTTTAATTATTATTATGATTGTTTTATAATTAGTATTAATTAAATATTTATAAATTATTCATTAAAATTTTCAAATAAGTCAAAATATAAAAACATACAATTTGTCGCCCTCCGCTATCCAAAAATGAAAATAAGTGATCAATTTAGTTATTATCTTACAAAGTAAATTACATTTTAAATCTTCACCTTTACTTAATTTTACAATATTAATTAGAAATACTAAAAATATCAGTCAATTCTTTAAACATCTAATTTGGTATAAAAATAGTCCACTATTAACTCCATCTTTAACAAAGGTTTTGTCTTTATGTTTTCTTTGAAAAAGTTCGGTTTTTTATCATCTCACTAGTTAGTCAGTTTAAATTTGTAAAAAAGATGTTATACGAAGAGTTTCTATTCACTTATCAGGAAATAAAAGAGTAGATTATCAAACAGAATTCAAGGAATTAACGTAATCAATAATTGTTTCCCAGAATCACTATACATTGATTTTCTCTGTTTTCTTACTTTTTCATTATTTTAATAATTGTTTTATAATTAATATTGATTAAATTGTCATAAAGTATTTGCTAAAATAAGTATTTGTTTATACAATTTATCTTATTTTATATGTCATCAGAAAATTACTATAAGTGATCAATTTGAGTATTATATATCTTAAATTAGTTAGTTATACATAAATAAATGAATCAACGAACATAAACCTGACTAATTAAACATATATTTGAAAACTGTAAAGAAAACGTTGGAATATGAGCTTACTTAATTATACATGACATTGCAAAAATCGGCAAACGGATCACTAATCGAGAAACGGACAGATTTCTGCATCTTCATACCTCCAGATATAGCCGTTAGTTAAGTACATGAAATTATGTTTTTTTCTTAATAGTTTAATGAGTCGTTGTAAAATAGATTAATTATTATTTTTTTCAATTTTTTTACTTTTTAATGTTATTCAGTAATTTACCAATTTTTATAAATTAATTAATTTTTATAAATAAAATTAATTAATTATTTTTTATTTATTATTCTTATTTTTATTTATTTTTTAAATTAAAAATATTTTTATTGAATTATATTTTAAAATTTTTAATTATATTTTATCTTTAATCAATTTTATAATAATTTAATATTAATTAAAATTTTTAATTTTCATTTATTTAATTTTCGGTTGAATTTTTAAAATATTAATTGTCGCTATTTTGTCGTACATCATCCATGGCATACTGTCATGGTAATGGATAAGAGCTCGTCCAGACGATGAATAACGACTGCATATATGAAGGTCACCTTGCACGTGACGTTGTGCTCCGCACGTGTTAGATTTTGGTTGGTCAATCAGACAAATTTTGTATGGTAGACCTTTTGCCATTTTCAGCAGACATACGAATCAATCAATCATCATTTTTTTACTATAATCTCGTATAAAAGTTGTTTACATCATAATATATTATATATTAAGCAAATGAAATTATTGAGAAAATAGAAGTTGAATTACATTTCATAAAGCAGAGAAGCAACAGATCATTGGAGTAAATTAATTTGGAAAAATGGCAACTCAAGTCATCAGGCAAAGTTACCATTAGTGAAGTGAAAAGTTTTGAGTCTTTGCATTGATTAATAAAACCTGACAATTTGTAACTTAAAATATGTCCACTTGGTCCCCATCTGTACCCATCTCTAACCACTCCTAAAGTATGGATAGAATCTCTCTCTCTCTCCTGCTTGACGGGCTGATTATATTAGATTAGGTTATCTAATCTAAAAAGAAGCATGTGCAATTCAAGCACAGTTATTAAGGGAGCAATAACTAAGGCATTGGGAGTAAGGTTTTGAAACTCGGACCGAAAGTCTAATCGGAAGTTTTATTGATCATTGGTTTGATCAGTTCGACCACCGATCGAATCAATGTCACGTCATAATTACACAATAATTATATTTAATTATATATAATATTAAAACTAGAAAAATGTACCAAATAATATAAATAAATATAACTAAAAAATTCATTTAACCGGTTCAAATAATATAAATAAATATAAATAAAAAACGTGATGCTTTTTAGAAAGAAAAAAAGCAAAAAAATTAAAAAAATTTATTGAATCAGTGACCAACCTGTTCGACTAGTTCCGATTTAACAGATCAATTAACCGATTCTCATCGATTCGTACTGATCTAATTAGAAACTTATTTTTAAGAGTCACTCAAATCAAATAGTCGATCGGTCACCGATCAAATTGGTTGAACCAATCGATCCGATCCATATTTCAAAACCTTGGATGCAACTCGTGGAATATTGTCCAGCTAACATTCATACGAAAAGTCAAAACTTCTATGCCAGGCTTTATTTGAATCACATCCAAATCAAGAATATCTGAAACTGCCTAAGAAAGAGTTTTATAATCCGGTGTAGGAAATCAAAGAATGCCATTTCAATTACAACTCATTAATTAGTCATCTGTAGAACACACCATTTCCCCTTATTAACTCTTCTGCCTACGCCAATTTCTAACCGCATAGCTTACTGTGTCTTCCAAATTCGTGTGCATTGGCAGCTTGTACAGGATTATGCATATTTCCGGCCGCCATTACCTTGATAACCATTTAGCGTTTGACCAATTTTTTTAATATCCAGCTATAACGATTTTTAATCAGGGACACAAGCAATTATTCATTAACATATTTTGCATCGATAATATGGCAATTCCACACGGAGTGATAGACTAAAACCAAAATCAAAAGCTTTCAATTCATACAATTTTAGATTATCTAATGATAAGTGAAGAGATATGTCAAATGCCATTACCTAAAAGTGATTAGTGTTAATTAGTTGCCATTAGTAAGGATAAAATTAATTAACTGAAATAATAATATCTATTTTCTGAGACCTAATTACAACAGGATCGCGACGGCCTTCAGAAATCAGAATTGGATTGTTATTATTTACTACACTGAAATCAAGGCAAAAATAAAAAAAAATAAAAACAAATTATTAATAGAGATTTTTTTTCTAAAAAATATGATGTTTTTCTTTTGGCATGCGGTAGACACCCTTGAATTTTATAACCCACGCGATGACAAAGCCACGTGTCAGCAGATCTGAACTTGCGGTCCCACTCCACGTTGGTGCCTGAACACCGATGAACACTCCGGCAACTCCCCCAGATCAGCGAACAGCGACTCATCCTCCTCTCTCATCGGAGAAAACTCCGTATCCGCAGAGCTCCTCTCCTCCGAAAAAATGTGACTCGAGATAATTGTCCAAGACGTTGCTTCCATGTCTCCGAACCATGTGAATTCGTCGGTCGTAATAAGTGACTCGTCACCGAGATCGGCGAAGCTTTTCCCGGCTTCGGGTTCTGGGGTTTCTGGTTTGGACTCAGAGATTTGGGGTTTAGGACTGGCGACAGTCGTGGTGGGGGGTTTGGGGACGGAGGCCTGATGGTGGTGGCTTCTGGACGGTGGAGGCCAAGGGTGGTTGTGTTCGCAAGAGTAGCTGATTACAAGCTTTGTGGGGTCCACTCTACTTCTCTCTACTTGCTTTCTGGCTGGACAACCTTTTGAACTGCTACACCTGTAATATCCTCTGCAGTTCAGGCAAAACTGGACTTATTATGTCTACCCAATCCTACATGTTAATTTCGTCCATAATCGTTATAACTTAACATGGTTTTATTCGATGTTAACTGTTACCTGGGGTAAGGAGAACCTTTGATGGGTTTTTGGCCGTATTTTCTCCAAGCCCATGAATCGGAAGGTGGCGGAGCATTTTCACCCTTCATCCGTGCGCCGTCTAAGTCTTTGATCGGCACCGATATCACTTTTTTATGTGCGCCTCTCTTACTGTTCAATAGCGTTAACTAATTATGCATAAAGAACATTACTTTCAATGATTTTTAGCTTCAAAGACAACCTTTTTCTAGCTCGAATTATGGATGCTTTTAAAACCAAATATACTGTGCTGTGAAATTGAAGAAAACAGGCCTGTGAGTTGAGCGGGCATGTAATCATGGAAAAGTTACCTTCTTTTTGGGGAGAAAGTAGAAGCCATCTTGAAGTCGTTAACCAAGCTAGAAGGTGGTGAGTCTGGACCACTTTCTGGGTTACTTTCGTTCTCTTCGTGCTCACTGATTTGTAAGTCGTTAAACTTTCTATCCATTTATGAACACCAGGGCCTCCAAGACTAAGCGTATATTATATATAATGGATTCCCGGGATAGTTATAAACGCTTTGATTGATAGAAGAAGGTAAAAACCAAGATGAAGATAGATGTGAAGGGAAGATAAAGAAAGAGAGAATAAGAGAGTAAAAGAATGCGGTATTGGTTGGTGGTGTGAGGAGAGGGAGAAGAAATGTGGGGAAGGTAGAGAAGAAAACAGAGTGGTCCTTTAAAAATTGGCCGCCATGATGACAGATGAGCTTTTGGGAATTAGTTTATAGGGTACGTGCAAGCTAATGTGTATAATCCCAAACATCTTTCTTAGCCTATTGTCATTAGAAAACGACTTCTTGCTCTTCTTCTTTTTTTGTTTTTAACTCATTGTTTGATTATTTCAACCACACTGATTGTAAGTTCTCACTAAACAGCTCATCTAGTTGCCCCTTAGTTGCTCTCTCTTCTTTATTATTTGCTTTTGTTTAGGTTTCTGAACTTAATGTATCATGAACTAAACCATGATTAGCTTCGACTTGGTGTAAAAACAAGGTGACCAAGGATTAACATGTTCTGGTGAGGAATGTTTTAGTTCTAAGATATCAACATCTTTTTTTTTTAATGATGGTTTGTTTTTAGAGAAATCATTTGTTTTTAAATTAAAAAATTTTAGAATTAAAGAAATATATAGAAGGTTCACATGCCAAGCCATATTCATGTAGACTTTATATATTAGACTTACAGACTTATTTTTTCAAACATAACTCTAATAGCTCGACTTATTCTTAGAAGTTGAGACCCAACATATAATACTTAAGATATACATCCTGTGTTATTTACCGATTAAAAAATAAAAAAGAACGTGTAAGAGGCATAAAAATATTTTCTCTTAACTAGTAAGTATAAAAAGTGTAAATATGCCTCTAACTAGTGTTCTACTTAACCATGCATGTTAAAAAATATTGTGAAGATATATTCCCAAAAATTCACTTAATCACTCAAAACAAAAGGCACCCACAAAATTTCATTCATGTAATCAACCTTAGGTTGATGTCCTTATGACAGTGCTTGGCTAACATTTATACATTGGTTACTTTAACTTAGTACTGTTTGGTGCAGTCAAGGCCTTCGTAAATGTCTTCATTGAATCAAACGATATCCTAACATATAATGCAATTCTAGCATTAAATTCTCTTTTAGCATCAAAATTTGACAACTAGGTTTTGTTCATTTATCATTTTTGAGCACTCATGTTCACTTTCAAGTTCATATAAGCCAACATACATTGACTCAACTTCCATATCTACACTAGTTGACTCATTTTAATTACTACATAACTTGTGTCTCTAGCTTAACATATTGCTATTCCCATATAAAAGTTTACTCCCATCTTAATTTATGCATCTCCCTTGTGATCAACAAATAATAATGCCTTTATCATACTGAAGGAGAAAGAGATACAATATAAACCTATATGAATCTTCAATTATATGCTTTTTTCTATTTTTATTACTACCTTAGCTCATCTTTTCATTAATTTAGATCTAATTTAATGTTGATAATTGCATCCTATTTATTCATATTGTAAATAACATTTAGCTCTCTAATATTTTCATTATCTCGGTTAAAGGAAAAATCAAATAAACATTTCATAGTCTCTTATTCTTTTTTATGCAATTACAGAAAATACTATTAACGACAATATCAAATAATGAAGACACACATGATTTCTTTTAGGTAGTTATATGAGATGTCATGATTCTATTACACTTGACCTTTTATATTAAGGGATTATTTTGATTCCAACTGTTATTTTGTCTTGTTTTGGTTCTATAATCACATTAAATACTTAGAAGTCATTACATGAAACCTTTTATTCAAATAACATCCTATATATATACATATTGCTCATCTTATACATATGTACAACTTTTTAATGTGAGATTAGAAGGTATGCCTTCACTTTTTTTTTAATCAAAGACATAACACTTTTTGAGTAAGGGGAGGAACAACTAACAATAATAGTTATAAAGCCTTGTTTTTCATGATTTTAGAATAATTTAGATAAATAAATCAAAAACAAATAAATGGTATAATTGTAATGCTATATAAATGATTTTTACATAAATAACAATATGTTAGTTTAAATATAAAACGAATCCTCTTAAAACTAAAGTTATACAAAATTTTGTAATTCATGAAATTTTAAAACATATAAATTTAAAAATAAAATAAAAATACATTATAATAAGTAAATGTCAAATGAAATTTTCATTTAAATCCATGTTCTTATTATTCCATAATTTATATAAATTTTTAGACCATAAATAATTATCACATTTTTTGTTTTTTAATACGTGTGCACGCGTGCGTGAGCACATGCTCTGATTATTCCATAATTCATATAAATATTTGAGATCATAAATAATAATCACGTTAATAATTCAGAGGAGACATTCTCCTGCTACCCTTTTGACCCCAAAAAAAAGCAACCAAACGCAATCGTAAATCCAAGAAATTCAATCAAGCAAATTTGATCCATGTTTTCATAAACTTTATCCAATTGATTCAAGAAATTAATCTAAGGCCTACAAGTTTTCTAAAAACCAGAAAAGCAACATATGAAATTCTCAACTTCAAAAACATAACAACCAAACAACCACATTATCTAGAAGCAAATTTTCTTTTATTTGCAACTAAAAGCTAAGGGGGGCATGCGTGTTGTGTGTTTGAAGAGAGAAACAGAAACACATACTTTCCAGAAATAGAACAAAGTGATGGGACACGTGTAATTGATAATTAGTTTGCAGAAATAAATAAAAATATAGGAGTTGTATTCTAGCTTTCAGAAACATAACAATAATATGTATATCATTAGCTTTCTAGAAAAATAAAAAAGGGAAATCATAGTTTTGTTTCATTAAACAAAACAACCCTAATTATTAATGATACGATAGTTAACATTAGGCAAATCATTCAAATAATTAAGGGCCCGTTTGGTTCCACTTCTGTTTTTCTGTTGTTGTTTTTAGTTTCTGTTTCCTGTTTTTAGTTTCTATTGAAATTAACACAAGCTAGTAAATTTCTTTAAGAGATATATAAACCATATCGCTTAGTAAAGAAACAATGGTCCTTTGTAAATCTAGTTGCAATTGATCTAGAAGGGATGAGATAAAAGTATATTGAAGATTAACATTATTATATCCATTCAAATGATAGTACCTTTCCCTCATGCATTGATAATGCTTCTATAAATCATGCTTGTTAAGTAATCAATATTTCATATCAAAATACTCCTGATAGATTTACTTATCAATAAGTTGAAAGTCGCCAATGAATTCCTTCAAAATTGTTCCAAGAAGAGCTCTGGCTGTAGTGACTCGGATATACTAAAGTCTTTGATAGTCATTAATGCTTTTCCACCATTCTTGCAAAGTACCAATGAAACGAAATGTAAACTTAGACAAAATATCATGTAAAGGATTATTCAGTCGAGTCATGTATAGATCTATCCAGGCACCAAATTCATGCAAACAATCTCTCCATTTCTTTGGAGGAAGATTGTCAATGGTGAACTAAGGTCCTAAAGTAGGCTTGATCTGAACAGTTGGTTGTGGTGCTGGTTCAGTCTGAAAGGTTCAATACCTATGGATTCTGCTTCAATTTTTTGTGGTTTAACTTCAGTAGGTTTAGGCATAGTCATCAAAATTTTAGATAATTATGATAGAGTTGTGCTGAGGAATTAGAAGATGGTTCAAAGATATATTCAGATGATAACTCATAGATTGTTGCAGGTACTTCAAATGTTGGGACAGAGGCCTCAGAACAAGCTTCTGTATTATCTGATTGGGTAGAGGAATCTTTTGTAGTAAGTGTAGGTGCAAGAGTTGCTATGAACTCTGTCTGAGGTACTTTGTCCTTCCTATTAGAGGTGGAAGGTTGAAACTTTGGTAGAGAAGTAAGAGGTGTATGGATCTGTAATGGTTTACTCCATTGACTAACTAGTTCAGGATTAGTGAACGAAGGTGATGGCTCAGGAACTGGTTCGGCTTTGGCTTTGGCTTTGATTTCTTAGGATTTGTTTGAGCTACCTAAGGATAAATATACTGTCAAATCAAAGGATAGTTAAACTTGAAAACCTTTGAATAGTCAGGTTCTTCTAGATACGTCCGATACATAGGAGATATATATATTGGTTGTATTTTTGGAAATACTGAATAGTATGAGCCATATATAGTTTTAGACTGTGCATATTGCATATCAATTTCCATTTGTTACATAATTCCTTGTATCTTATTGATTTCTCTAACTTTGATGTTGAAGTCAGGTACAAAATAATGTGTAGCAATGTAATATCGAAGATTACCATCAAGTTGTTGGATCTAAGCTTTGTAAGATCGATATATTTATTGGATTTGCTTAGAGATCGTGCCAACTTTATATTGTGTAGTATTAGTCTATTGATTGATTCCATCTAGCTTAGAATCAATTCTTTGAAGAACTTTGTTCTATGCTACTGCATTTAATGTTTGCTAGTTAAGTACTGCATTAGAAGAATTTGAGACAAGTGTTCCTTGTGAAGTGATTCCTGTGGCTCGAATATAAGGGCTAGAGATAACCCTAGTTGTTTCATCAGCACTCCTATATAAAGAAGGAAAATCTTCCTCATATGGCTTAACCATCATGCAAGGTATAGGAGTAGGAGTCATAACAAGAACTTCAGGCTTAGATTGACAAGTAGAAGATTTTAGCATCTCTCGAAGAGATCTTGGTCTGAATCTTTCTATTTGTAGACCAATAGATTTGCTAGAATCATTTAGATTTGGATCATCTTTCTGTGGATGATATTGTTGAGAAGGCATACAATGAGGTTTAGGCTTTTTCTTCTTCCTTCTCCTTCTGGCATATCATTCGTCGTCGTCATCACTATTTGAATCAAGATTGAGACAAACTTCATAGTCGAGTTCACACATAGGTGGGTCAACATCCCATACAAATTGTCCACGATGATAACTAACATAGACTAGATCTCTATTAGATTTGAAATAATGGATCAGAGGACCAGATTTACCTTCCGTATGAAAAATACAAGCTGGACCAGAAATATAACCCCAGATATAAAAGCTCCAGATGGATCTTTGTTGGGCTTTACATAGATGGATTTCACCATTCTATCTTTTAATGTCTTTAGAGTCATAGAAGTGGTTATATGAAAATAGTGTCGATGAGGCACTTGGAACACCTTTTGGTAATTAGTAATCCATTCAATAGGCATTAACTTTTCAAGCTCTTGGGTTGGAAGTTAGTTTGAGATATAGATTATAGTAGTCTGATCATTGGAACGATCAACAACTATGTAAAGAGCATCAGAAGTAAAATTTGAAAAGGTGAGGTCCAAAGCATGATTCTATAGGTGATAGATTAGTTGGTGATGTAAGGTAGCCATGATGGCTGTAGGATCTTGATCTGCTCTAGTGATTTGGATTTGAACTTTCAAACATTCAAACAAAGTGGGATCATCCAACCTGATATTGAAATTAGGAACTATTGTCAGTATGACACTTTCATTATTGAGCGTTGTTAGTAAGGTATCAATCAAAGCATTCTGGTATGTTGTATAGGAAGTGTCTAGCAGAGATATCCTGGCTATAGCATGTATTCCCTTTCTTCTATAAAGTGTGAGAACAAACCTTATAACTCCAATATGTAGATGTGTATGATTGTGCTCTCTCCAGAGAGAGATAAGCTCCTTGGGGAATTCAAGCTTTACATAATGTTCTGTTGTTGTAGATCTGAGGCCATACTATTCCAATTTGGAATTCTGGAATATTTCTTTTACTTTTGGGCAAGATGTAGACAAAATAGTACATATACTTCTTGTCCAAGAATGATCACGAGAATATATAATGTACAGACTCAACAAAGGTAAAGAAGACTCACAAACACAATTTTTTACACAAACATGGGTAATCTCTACAAGATTTTCTATACGATTAGATAAAACATGCTTTACTGTTGGGCCCCGATTCGCATTAAGCATGTTGAAATTATTTTGAGGCATGTTTAAATTATGAGGTTTTAGTTTGATAA
>JANJEY010000002.1:41128541-41153280 GCA_024703695.1 Erythroxylum cataractarum | reverse complement strand
TTAATAAAACAAAAGAGTTTGGTTTTATTTGTATGAGCATTATATAACTAGTCATAAGGTACCAAGATTCTTTTGTAAGCAATATACATGTACTTGGAAATGTATGGGAAACATGTATATTATTATAATCTAAATTAATTGATTCACAATTGAATAATCAAGTTGGTCGCTTAATTATGGTTTAGATTATAGTGTTGCAATTTATCTCCGTGTAAGTAAAAGAGTCTTTTCAAATAACATGAGCATATAGGAAGATATTCCTCATCGATGTAAGATAAGGTCATTACGCTTTTTGGCACATCTTTCCACTATATATTTGGGCTAAAGATCTTTACTAAAGTTGCTTCATCAAAGTCCCATTATGGGATACCTTTGACTCTAAAAGGAAGACTTATCTCTTTAAAATAAAATTTAGATGCTTTAGGTTGGATACATCATCACACTAACTAATTTGCCATGAGACAATTGATCTTCATTAGAACACTCATGATTCATCCTAAATGGACAAAGATATAGTCTTCACTTAGACAACAAATCTCTATCTTGAGCCATAAATTTGGAATTTCATAAAACAACATATTTTCACCAATTAATCTTCCATAAGAAATCATATTTCAATTAAAACCCAAAAGTTTCAACTTTAATGAACAAAGATTAGGTATTCTATAGGATAACAAATCAACAAATTGAATGAGACATCATATTTTCACCGATTAAGATATTATGAGATAGCATATTTTTCATGAAAATCCAAAAGCATCTAACAAGGATATAGCTTTTTACATGGTAGCAAATCTTCAACAAAATATTAAGGAGGTGCTTGGTTTACATGGGACAATCATAATAGGAATGAGAATGAATATAGTGAGGAATGAGAATGAGTATAATTATTATAATTACGATGGTTGGTTAGGATGAATGAATGATTACCATTACCATTAATAGTGGTTGGTTTGTTAAAAATCTTAAGAAATAAAAAAATTTACATCAAAATTTAATATATTTTAATTTCCATAAAGAGAAAATATATATAATTAATTAATATTTTAATTATGTTTAATTGTTAAAAAAGAGAAAAAAAATGTCACGGGCATGTCACACGGGTGACAAGAAGTGTCATGCCTATGACACTTCTGTTTTTTAATGGAATAACTTTCATTCCTCTCATAATTGGGGGATATGAAGTAATACCCAAAACTTGGATATAGAAATATTGTTCATCCAATGATAATATTTTTCCAAGCTACTGTTTTTTATTCCTTACCCAATACCCCCTTCCTATACCCATTAACCAAGCATCCCTTACGATTGCATAATCCTCAATCACCTAAAATGAACAACATATCTTTACCAAAATTCTTTTAAAACTAGATCCATATGATGACAACAAGCCTATATAGTTTCAACCTTAAAATAGGCTTGTAGTCAAAACTTAGGGAAAATTATACACACACACACACACTCAAAGTCTAAATTTCAACAAAATTCCAATAAATCAAGAATCTTCAAAGATTGCATAAGATAGAGACAAGTTTCATCACCTCATGGACTCATAAGTTACCGTCAAAATGATCGTTATTTTTAAAGAATGAGGTCACTTCTCACCTAGTATTATCTCTCTAAAATATTGCATTCCCTCTATCTAACTTTCATTGACTTGATCATCAAATTTCAAATGCTAAAAAATATTTTGGAACTTGATTTTATATGTCTTTGAGAAGAGTCCTTAAAGAACAAATGATAACCCAAATATCAAATATTTGTACCTAAAAGTTAGCATGGATCTTAAAATATATAAATTCATACATATTATTATGTAAACCACTTAGTGAATTAGTGATTCAAAGATAATTGATGTGTGTAATATAAGTAGTAGTTCCAAGTTTTAACAAATTTTAGTGCTCAAAGTTAAAAAGAGGAGTTGTCCTTTACCAAGATTCAATATGACAACGATTAGTGTCATCAATAAATTAAAACAACAAGGTTGGAATAATTTTCCTCAATGATATATAGCCATATATTCCTATCATTCATGTGATGGCGTCATAGGAGTTGCAACTTAGATGATCATCACGTGTAAAAAGAACAACTTTTTTAATAGTAAATAAAGACCAAAATTACAATAAAACAATGCTTCAAAATTATATTTATTTTAACACTGAAATTTTTGAATGTAGTGTTAGTATCTCTAATTTGTCAAGTATCCAAATTTCAACATCTATGATTTTCCCTAAGTTTGATCTATTATCAACATTGAAAAATCATTTCAAGTTGGACCAATAAATTTTCATTTTTCCCAATCTTCGTCATTTTCATTGTAACCTTTGTAATTGGATCTTTTTTTTAATGTATAGTTGTATTTGGTCTTTGTTCCAATGGTTTGTGCATTGAATAACTTGTCTATGCCATACTTATTGTAATGTGATTCCTATAACAATGGTTTACTTGTTATGATCAATCTAGGCAAATATACAATCCTACATGTGATTCATTATTGATAATATGATATTAAGCTTTTTTTTTCTTTTTTCTTTTTCATATTTAGAAGTAATTAAATTGCGAGAATTTTTACCAATTTTCATACTCGCAATAGATTGCTCAAATTTTGCAACTTGTTATATTAGGATGATAACAATCCTGATGAGGGGTGTCAAATAGTATTATTGATATAAATCATGTAGAGAAGTATTATTTGTTTTTAAAAAAGTTATATATCATTTCAAATTGTGTAACAATGTAGGTCACATTGAAAGATTTTGTATAGGCAAGCAAAACTAGCAATCTTAACAATTCATCTACCAAAACAACCTTCTTAACAAGCCAACTATATAAAAGAAATGCAAGAAAAAGGACATTAATTTATTTATGAAAACTCAAAATTCAATTTCAACAAGTAATCTTACATGATTTTTTGACAACAAATGTACTAGTAATATGACAAAAGATTCTAAAATGTTTAGCTCGCTTAGTGAAACAATAAAAACAAGATTTTCTTGGGGAATGGAATTATTGTACAAGTTGAAGATAGGAGATTAGTAGTTATAAATACTAAAAAATGTGCGAAGCATATTTTTAGTGTTCTCTTTAAACCAATATTGTCTCATAATTTGCTTAGTATGGCTAAAGTGATGTCTAAAAATTACTCTCTTTACATTGTTGTAGAGAATGCAAAATCTATAATCCTTACTGTGTTAAAATTGAAAAACTGTGAATGTTTGATAATGATTTTTCCTTAAATTTTATTTAAAAGTGCTCTTAGTGTCTTTATGGCATAGAAGATTTGTCCATTTAATTTGAGATCATTGAAGTTAAGCAGTTTGTTTGTCTTGTTAGAGATATATATCTAAACTTTTATATTTGATAAAGTTTGTAGAAGTTGTCCAAAAGAAAAACTACACAAACAACCATTTACCATTGACAGAATGATGAGAGCCAAAAAAAAAGAAGCAGCTAGAATTAGGTGATACTGATATTTTTGGGCTAATGATAAATCTTCTTTGAATCAAAATATATAATTATTTCATATTATTTATATATGATTTTAAAAGAGTAACTTGGCTTTATTTTCTAAGCACCAAAAGTCAAGTATTTTCTACATTCAAAAGAATTTAAACTTTTGGTTAAAAACTAAAGCAATTTCAAAAACAAGACTCTTAAATAAGATAATGACAAGTAGTACACTTCAGTTAAGTTTGATCAATTTTGTGAAAAATATGGAATTGAGCATTAATTATTTATTTTCTATTCTCTACAACCAAATGGAGTCTTAAGGAAAAGAACATGTCAGTCATGAATATGGCAAGATGTATGTTATTTAAAAAAAAATTATCAAAGACAAAATGGTAGAGTAAATCTACACTTAAGTTTATTTGCTCAATAAGTTACTATAAAAGTAGTTAATGTTATGGAAAATATGGAAGCTTTATTAGGCATTAAGCCTTCTACTAAACATTTAAAGATGTTTAGGTTTGTTTGCTACTCTCATGTTCTTTCTGCAAAAAAGAACGAGGTTTGATGAAAAAGTCTTAGTCGGAATCCTTATTGGCTATGATTTTAATTCAAAAGGACACAAAGTTTATAATGTAAAGTGCAAAAATGTTTTTGTCAACAAATATGTAATTATGGATCAATGTAGTAATTGAGATTTTGAAAGACAAGATGTTACTTGGAAGAAATTTGAGTCCTCATTTGATTTGGACTTTGTTGTAATATTAAAATGGTCTTCAGAGATATCTGAGCAAGGTTCTAGCTCAAATTCATCCCTTCGTGTTGATTCAAATGTAGACGCACCAATTTAGAAAGTCAAGTCTCGAACATATGTGTACGAGAGGTGAATTTTTGCTATTGTTGAACCTTGTAATTTTTAAGAAGTTGCCAGTCAATTGAATGGGAAGCAGTAGTAAAAGAAGAAAATGGAGATGATAAACAAGAGCGACAGTAGGAATTTGTTTAAAAAAACTAGAAGACAAGAAATCTGTCATTGTCAAGTGAGTTTGTAGAATCAAACGTAATCCTGATGATTATGTGCATATGTTCAAAATAAGATCGGTAGTAAAAAGCTATGCTCGGGAATTGATTTTAGGATACATTTGCTCCAATTGCAAGACTTGACTCTATCAAACTAATCATTGTTTTGACTGCAAGTTTAGGATGGAAACTTTATCATTTGGATGCAAAATTTGATTTCTTGAATAGAAAATTAATGAAAGAGATTTATATTGAACAACTTAAGAAGTTTAATGTTGCACGGTGTGAAAATTTTGTCTACAGGTTTAATAAAGCCCTCCATAGCTTGAAGCAAACATCAAGAACTTGATACAACAAGATGGGAAACAACTCATCATGTCATTTTATATGATGATTTACTGCTTATTGCTCACTGGTAATAATCTTCAGCTATTAAACAGTTTCCATTTTGAAATGAAACATAAATTTCAAATGTTATATTTGGGACTTGGCCATTATTTTCTTGAATTGAAAATCAACTTAGGTTTTTGATTTCTCAGAAAAAACATCCATTTCACATTTTGACAAAAACATCAAGATGGACAACTACAAGTATGTGGCTACCCCATTAGCTCAAAATGAGAAAAAACTTGGTTAAAGATTGTATGATGCAACTTAACTTGCAATTTCCTCCATTTGACTGCAGCTAGATATGTTTTAATATTTACTGTAAATTTTCAATGATCTCTCCATGCAATTTTCATTTTTGCAGTCTTTAAGATATTTACAAAAGGTTGCAACTTAATCCTCCTACTGAAATTAAATGATTTGATAACAAATTTATCATCGCCAGTGCTACAAATCCAAGCATGCGAAAGTCCAGTATCATCCTAATAAGAAGATGAAAATGAAGGGAAGATAGATTTTTTATTTATTATCATTGTAGAGAGAGCAGCTTGTAACAGATAGATAGAGAATTTGTCTTTTATGAAATTTGCTTTCCTCTCTCCATTTTACTATCCTCACTGGATTTGACAGTTTCAATTTTCTTCCTCCAGAATGTCCTTTCTGATCTATAATTCTGTGTAGTCTGGCGAGAAACTTCACTGCTTTTACTTCCAAGTGAACTTCTGCAAGAATTGAGTGATTTTAGAACATACTATAATGAAGAGAAAAAAAAAAGTGAAGCAATGACATGAAGGGAAGGAACGAGAATAAGGAAAAAGATATCTTTTTTGAAATTCTTCGTAAATATATTCTCGATAGAATTTTTTTGTCCATTACATGTTAGCAATGTCGACAGTGCTTAGAACAGGCACACATGTGACCTACATCAGGTCTGAACACAAGAAAAATCTAGGCCACTTCAAATCTCCAGATCCAATTCAAGAACAGCCTTCATGTGAAGTTCTAAGAATGTCAGATGGCAGTTCAAGAATCTAATTGTCTTGATGGATGCAGATAGTCGGTAGATAGGAGTGACATTTTATTTGGTTAGCTACTTAGATGTAAGGACTACTGTACATATTAGACACTCTTATCAGGACAATCATGGACCTAGAGAGCTCAATATTATTAGTATCTGGACTTGCATATTCCATCGTAGTTATTGTTTTTAGATGGAATTCTACATGTTTGTGTGGTATCACTAATCCATAGAAATAAAACTTACCTATATACCATGGCAAAAATCATGGAAGTAGGCATAATTACACTGGAACAGGACTTGGTTCTAGTAATTCCTTCCCTGTGATTCCATCCTTCAAATCTTTGAAATAGGTATTGTAGTCCTTCTCCTGAGGTGGGTTTTCTGGGTCCACTGTGAACGTCTCACTAAATGGAATGGCACTCTTGACCTGCAACAACAATTTTGCAACATCCAGAATCTGCCATCTAGGTAAACAAATTATAGCTCATAACTGAAGCACACATGTAGAACAGCTTTCAATGTTGCATGGTCGAGAGTTTTTTACCCCAACATCATGCAGGTTGAGCATATATTTCCTTTTCCATGGAGATGAAAAAGTAAACTGAAGAAAAATAGCCACATTATCTATCTATAGGTGTATAATTTTGGGAAGAGCAGTTGATAAACTATAATAGTTCCTAAACCTCCACATACCATAAACAGAGAATTAGTGTCCAAAATCTTCCAAACAGGTTACGTTTCTCTAGAATTTGTTCACCCAAAACCAATCTTAACTCATGAAGACCTACAGAAATTTGCATGTAAGCTACATAGTTGGGAAAAAAGTAGTAGTAGAGAGAGGTAGAGTATTCCCATTGCCTTTAGGTAACGAGCAGTTTTGGTAGATAATTAAAAGCAGTAGTCCTCAATTGTTCGAATGGTAAACGGTATTATCAACTCGACACATACAATGTCAAAGAGAAGGATTTGACCTCAAAAGTCTTGTTGCATGCATCGGCACTTTCTAATGCTGCAACACATATCCGTGCAATCTCTTCCCTTGATATTTTACCCTGTAAGCGTGAAGGAAGTTAAAGATAACAGAGGCCTTATAGATCAACCATTCTAGAACTAAGCTGCAGAAAGCAAACACAATAATGCTTTCCACATTCTGTGATGCTTATTGAAGATAATAAAGGAAAAAACAGGCAAGTGGATGGAAATATAATCAGTTCCAATTATAGCTATACCGTAATATTGTCTCCTTGATCAAAAATTAGAGCCGCTCCAGCAGGCTCTTCAGTTAAAGCACAAGGCCTTACAATTGCAAATGGGATACCACTTTCACGTATCAAATCTTCTCCCTGTCATCAAGCTGACTTAATGTATGAAATTCAAGAGAGGTGAATATAGATATTGCAAATTAAAGCTAGATAATTGAGAAAAAGATGACAATGACTCCAGTGGATACTCGTTGGTATGAGCGGTCGACAACAGGCTTCATAACCTATCTATCCATTGTAACACACTTGAATCTTGATCTTGACTTTCAGGGCAACTATTATTTACAAAAAAATATTTTTAACTCAGTGAAGCCTCAGTCTACAGGTACTTGGGTTAAGCAGTATCAGGAGGCTACAAGAGTTCATTATCCTACATCCCAACCCATCTAAGTACTTTCCAATAATGACTAGAATCATTTATTACTTCACTACATATTCCATAAATTTCTTTCATGGCTTTTATCCCACCAACTTGACCCAATTCGTCCTCTGTCCTGCTATGTGTATACAGGTCTATATTGATCACCAGAAAATACTTGCAAAAACCATATCTGATCACGGTGACAAATTTTTTATAAATGCTCGTTTTAGAAGTTTATGAAAAGAAAACTCCATTGTTAAGATCACCCACTTTTAAGTGGTGAAACTATACCAATCTATATCCATATCATCTTCAAGTGCAGTTGCTCAACATCATGATCAACTTGATTGCTGATCACTCTCCAACATATAGATACTGCAGAAGTCAATAATTTATTGCCTGGTCTTGGGGCAGATGTTTGTCAATGCAGTGCATATCTGGATGTTGCTATAAACAGAAACTTCTTGTTTTTCTATCATACTTGATTCAAGATTCATGGATTAATTTACCATCATTTTTCATCTTGGCATCTAGAATCAGTATTTACACATTACAAAAAACAACCTTCAATTTGAATGTCAGGATGAAACCCAAGTCCTTGTTCAAGCGAACAGCAGGAGGTTGCTTACTGAGATCAAGACCAGGCCTATCTGGTCGGGTGACTCCTGCAGAACTCACATGTACAAATCTACAAGTGATGTAAACAAAGACATGAAAACACCTTTCAGCAGATCATTCAAATTCAAGCAGCACAAAATGAAAGGAGAACAAATTAAAAACAATGCTTAAACCTAGGAGTTATAGGATCCTTTATGAATGCCCTTATGCTGGATACTGGAAGTTGAAATGCTCCCTCCACAAATGTTGGGTTCAGTTTCCCATCATATTCAAACTTGCTGAACATGAGCTGAAAGGATTATTAACTCATTAACAAGAAGCAAGACAACATCAAAGAATAAAACAAAATTTGGCAATGATAGAGCATGCCTGCAATGAGACTACGCTGCTTGGATCAAATGGTGAAGCATCTTTCACGGTCCGAGCTCGAAATATAGGCCTCAGAAAAGAAAATGGTATTTGTATCTGGTGTATGTAGTCACAACTCAGAAATAAGACCATTAGCAAAAATTGAATGAAAAAGTTATGGTGTCACTTACAGACTGCCATTGACCTTGAACAGTGTCAAAACTTTCTTGATAGCCAACAGTATCCCAGTCCCGGCTAGTTCGAACAATAAGTTTATACCTACGCCCATCACCTTTAAGGTGAAGCTCCAAACCATCATATGCAGAAAGATCTTCTGGTACTGAAAAATTCTGAAAAGTGATCAAATTAATCATTTAAGTTTCGTCAACTAACTATATTTGAACACACTGTTCCATCAATAGAACATTCATAAAATTCAAATTGATAGGAATCACATGAAATAAGCAATCATAAAGTAGGATGTTAACGTGCAATTGAAACATGCAGAAATTACAAGTCTCCTATTTATTTCCTGTTAAGAGGATATTCATAACCATAGAATATTTGCTAGAAACAATCTTATATATGATGCAGGGAGAGCCAACCCGTAGCAACAATCTGGGAAACAGGAAGAAAACAATGAGTGTAATACAAAGTATAAAACAGTACATTAATTTAGTACCAATCTAGTGGTTGAAGAAGATGATACAGTCAAATGGATACCAATATTGTATTAGGAGAAAAGAAAAGGTTAAAGATAAAATGATGAAATTACCCTTGTTCTCACGCTAGTGAAGCCACCATTGTTTGCAGTTGAGACAACACCTAACATCACGGTAAGGAAAACCAAAATTTGGAAAAGGAAAATCAAAGGCTAAGAAATTAAATAGTCAATACATTTATGTCTATATACACTTCCAAGTTCAAACTGCCTAAGAGAAGGGTTTAAGCACAGGAAACCTTTAAACAACCCAATTGGTTCATCATTTTCCCCACCGGATGTGTCAATTTGAAATGTACTTTGGCTTACTCCTCCCATCACAACATCATCTAGAGCACCCCAAGGGAGATCTTTGAAAGTATTATCTGCAACGAAGCAAGAAATGCAATTAAAAAAAAAACATGCATGAAGCTACTAAATAAGTATTAGGCTCTCCATTAGTAATTTTGACGGAAGATCCAAGTAATTGAACTTTCAGTACTGTAAAAAGGAAGAAGAATGAAGAAGTTCAAAATTTAATATATGTCCACATCTAAAGTAACCAATACAATGGTTAGACAAGGACAAAAAAGGGTTTACAAACTACTTTCAACAGATCATTTTTAAATGATTAGAAGAAATAAGGAGTGATAAGAAGCACAATAAGGAAAAGAGTCAACAATGTATCAGCATATATCAATCTCTTGAATTCCCCAACCCAACCGCAGTTCATTCTCCACCCATCCCCCTCCCCTTTTTGGGAGGAAAAATAGGAAAAAAGAAACCATAAAGATATAGCAAAAGTGAAAAACTATTAAGGGTAAAAGAAATTATTAGTATGTGTATTGATCATGTATCACACTTATTTGCTAAAGGACTAGGTTAAGCAGCACCTTCACATCCAAACAGCAGCTTTCCACTTTGAAGTCCAACACTATCCCTCACAGCATTGATCAAGTTTTTCATCCCAACATACTCCACCGTTTCAGGAGAATCACCTTTTATCTTTATTCATAATCAAATGAAGCGGCAGTCAAGAAAGATCAATTGTTACTCTACTTAGGTACAAAGAGAAAAGGAAAAAAGTACTCCGAGATGAACTTTATAGGAATATATAAGTTTGAGTCTAAAGCATAAATTGACAATCAATTTGTACCTCTGGTTCAAAGAATTTGATCCCCTGCACCATAACATAATTGGATCAGATGACTGATAGAGAGTAAAAGACACTAAATCTTTAAATTTAAAAAGGTGAACCATTACAGAAATCTTTAGTCGTGAGCAAAAATGGCTATAAGAATCATACTTGGCTATACTTTGCCCTGTCTGGAGTGTCACCTTCCTTCGGGCCAACAATGACAGAAATAGCATTTATAACCTTTCTCACTCCTTTGAAGTACTTAGGATCCACAGTGCTTTCCTTAGTAATATCCCCAACTATCTGACATAATTATGGAATAGTTGGTGAGAAAGAAGAAGAAAAATAACGAATAGAACAGAGAAACAAAAGGCAATCAGTTTTGAAGTGAATCAATCAGAAGCAAAATAAAATGTCAAAAACATTAATCTGCCACAGCTGAAAATATAGGAACTCATAGGCAATGATTATAATGTGAAGGAACTAAACAAAACTTTCATTTTTCTGTTCTTTACAGCTGCTGCTGCGTAAAGCTTAAGAAACACGGCTGTTACTACTAAGATTAGATATGCCAAATTTTCAGATTTAATATATACCTTTAACATAATCATAGCAGTTTTTTATTTTAATTGAATATCATAATTTTAATATATTCTCAAATGAATTAGCGTTCTATCAAAGTTTACAAAATGTTCTCATCTGGATCATTCATTCAGATACACAATTGGACTGGATTAGGGTATCAAGTCTAGTCCCCAACCCTCATAACCATTGCATAATACTCTCCACTTGCTATGAACAAAAAGGGTATCATAAAATAACATTGCAGGTAAGCTTGAAAACACTGTCAGGAATTAGCGGAAAATATCTGCAGATAGTCAAAAGTCTTATTCGCATGCTATGGTTAATCAGGGCAGTCAAGTCACCAAGTCAATATCTGGGCCTAACATCTTCCTAGCTTTCTCCTCATTTCTGACCTGTAAAAGGTGGCATAAAAATGAAAAAGTTAAGCCCATGCAAGGACAAGCTGCTACTCTTTGAATTTCACATGTACATTCCTCCAAAGTGAAAAACAAAAGTAACACATTTGAACAAGGTAAAGAAAAATACCAATGCTCGAACTGGCAGTCCTTTCTTCTGTAAAA
The DNA here is from genome assembly GCA_024703695.1 of Erythroxylum cataractarum. NCBI lineage: Eukaryota > Viridiplantae > Streptophyta > Magnoliopsida > Malpighiales > Erythroxylaceae > Erythroxylum > Erythroxylum cataractarum. The sequence goes on along the minus strand of JANJEY010000002.1, from coordinate 41,141,833 downwards.
TGTCTACTACTCTTCTGCCTACACCACCCGTAGCCCCTGTGACTAGGATGATACCTGAGCTTTCCATTGGCTTTCCTGGTTCACTAGCAGTTGGAGATAGCTTCTCAATCAGAAACTCAAAGAACTACACAGAGATACTGAATTGTTGTAAGTTGAGGTTCAAATTTAACAATTGTTTCCTTAGCTATCAACAGCACCGGGATGTATAAGCTACCTTAGCAGGAGATGGAGGTCCATTAAAGAAGTAAAGCGTTTTAACAAATCTACCGAAGTCCCAACCTTGCCTTCCTGCTTCTGCCAAGATGAGTTCCCTACGTGTTCCTGAAGGAAAATAACCTATTTTTTGGCCATACTGGAGTTTGTCACTAATTGGAAGAAATGGTTTAGGAAGTGGCGATGACACAAACCCAGGATGCAAAGAGTTACTAGTAAGTGTGGTACGTGGAGGCCATAAGGAACCCTGCAGAGTTTATCATTAAAATTGAATAACAACAGCACAAATCAGTTAAAATTCTTTATGAATCAAATTCCACAACCTATAAACTCAGAGTTGATGTGCACATATTATATAAATGATCTGGCAACTCATAGCCTCCTGGTTATGGATACAACTTGGAAGCAGGAATATAATCAACAAATAAAATCCTTTACAAATGAAAACATCAAAAGTAAACATCAACGTCACCATCCCAACAGTACATGCAGCATATACGCAAAACAAGTTAAGCTGTCTAGTACTAGTAGTAACTGCCTAGACTGCAATATGTCCTCCCTAAAAGCAACAAAACAAGGATTACAAGTACCTGGAGGTTAAGAACAGAAGAAGTGTAGGGAATTGACATCCTCGTGCAACAACAAGATTCTTTCGTTCTTCTACTAGGAACAGTAAGCAGTGAGCATTTCTTTCTGGTTAATTCTCGAGTTACGTGGGGGATTAATGTCCACCACACACGTACACACTCCGAATAACGCACGACTAGTGCCCTTTTTGGGCCGGACTACAACTGTAGATGTCAGTGACGAAGCATGCGCCTGTTATTTCCATGGCCTAGAATCTAATATGATAATGAGCTGTCTCATTTATCTTCTCTCAATTTTGTCATATTTTATTTCAATTATTTATTTATATAAATATAAAATAAAACAAAGTTGAGAATGGATAAATGGAACAAAAGACTTAAGGGGATAATGTATTTTTGAATCCTTTTCTATCCAACCAATCCCGTTAAGGATACTTCATTAGGTGCTTTTGATTTAATGTTGCTCGGTTTTGATTTTTTTTTTTTAATACAAGAGAAAAAAAGAAACTACAAAAATTAAATTAACGCCTAATGGTACACTACATCGTGTGCATCATGGAATGTTGCATTTTAACATGTCTGGACTGGAATTATGCAACCACAACTTTAACAATGAAATTGGACCGTGAAACCACAAATCAAGGTTTATGTCTTGTTCAATAACAGGGGTGACTCACCTATAGGCCTTGGGAGGTATCCGGGAGCTCTTATAGTGGTTTTGGGAGATTCACCTACAGTATGTTGCCCGAGAAGGGAACCAGTGCGCTGATTGTTTGGCGACCCTTGCAGGCCTTCTTCACCCAGACTTCCGTGTCCTCCAGGAGCCTCCTTTCAAAGTACAAAAGCTGATTTGCAACGATGCGACCGGCCAATTGTATTCTAGGATAGTAAATTAATCTAGATGTTATTTTCCTTGTAAAAAAAAAAAGGAGTGACTCACATGCTTATATTTTACGAAGACAAGTTAATGAGATTTTTGAATCACAATGGTAACTGTACAATAAGTTTCAATTGCAGCAATAATCTCTGTAAAGTTGTAGTTTAAAATTTTGGCTATCTTATTAAAAAAAAGTAACATAAGAGATAGATTGTTAAAATTTTAATCATAAATATGTTCAAAACTTGGTGTTTCCAACAACACCATGTGAGTTCATAAATTGGAAGTGTCACGAGGTGAATTTTTATCTTTTAATGGCGAAGATAAGTCTTGTCTGACTCTGAGCCACATCCCAGATTTGTTTTTTTTCTTTATTTTGACATTAACTGAATAATTCAATTACATTGTCGGCAATATCTCTAGCACTGTGGCCTCACTGCTACAAGTATCTGTTCTAGTTTTCTACCTACTGTTTTGTCAACTACCAACCTGTGCGAATTATGTTCCGAGCGTTGGATATCTTCCACTGGGAAACCACTATTGAATTTGTTCTGCCCTTTCATGAAATCATATATACATACAGAGATAACATAGAAAAAATAAATAAAACCCACAAAGGAAAAAGTTGATGTCGTACAACATGCCATATTGGACTGGTATAATTATCCTCCGAGGAAGATATAATAATTGACCTACAAGTATAGTTTTCCCTACGTGTTGACACTTTAACCACTTGTTATGAGGTAATTTAAAAATTGGTTCTCAGGTTGACTTTCTTCCTCCATCTTTGTACAATATATGGAAAGGGCAAGCAAAATAACTAGTACTGTTTTTGAATAAAATATGCCAAGACTTCGTCAACATTTTCATATAGGGTCACATTATTTAACTAAGAAAGATGGTGGTAATGTCAATACAGTTGAACACCACCTTTCTGTTCTTAATTTCACCTATTAGATAGATATATGATAGTTATAAATTTCGTTCTTTAAAATTTATATGTTAATATAAAATTAATTTGAGTTTGAATTCAATTCAATTTGTTAAATTCTAATTGCTTGAAGTTTTATTTTATCTTTTTTTTTTGTTTTCAAATTAACTTTTTGAAAGATTCTAATTAGCATCAGGTTTACTTGCATAAAGCTCCCCATATGAAATATAATGCAAGGTAATGAGGAAAAATAGATTTAGAAGTTGTTGGATTGTTGAATAAGAGATTAATGAATTTAAAAATAAATGAAACTTTAAATTTAGTCCAAACTTAGACTTAGCAACTCACAACACGAGAAGATGGTAGAAATTATCTCAGCTACAACGATATAATCATTGATCTTCCCTGTGTCGATCCTAAAAGATAATTCAACTTCTCACTCTTACTAGAGCTAGCCATTTGACTCTTGATGATCAATCTTCTCGAGGTAGTAAGTGAAAACAAAAGCTATTTGATGAAGAAATATTTTATTTCATCGTGACCGTAGTATGTACATGGCTTGAGCCTTTTATACTAAAACGAAAAACAAAGCTATTGGTTGTTGCTTTGTCTTTTTGCATAGATGGACAAGTGTAGGTGGCAATGTAGAGCAACCGTGGAGATGGCAAGGCAGGTCTGTACAATGTTGGAGAAAGCAGAAGATGCGGGTGTGCTGGAGGAGCAGAAGGAGGGGACAATACACGTGATGTTGTTGGGTATTTGGGCTTTGGTGCATATGGGTCAGTCATGGGTGATCCATGACTCGTGGGTGAGTGGATTTTAGGGTTAACATATCCCTTGTTCTGTCGAATATCATAGGTTAGAATTCGTTATTCCTTTAACAGTAAGAATATAAAAAAAATTCCCTTTTGCGTTAAAGAACCCATTACCATTAAATAAACCAATGATCTCGCTAGAAGTAGTCTTTTCCATTGGTTTCACCTTTTTTAGGAAAAAAAAATTGCCGTCTTGTCCCTCATACTTTGATATACAAGCCCACTGTCTCTTTGTTTTCTTCATTAACAGGGCTCTTCCATACAAAGTAATATGGTACCTCTAGGCACTTTCTACTCTTTTTGCATGTGCGATTACACGTTTTCCTTTACAGGTGTATAGCTATCTCTCTAACCACAAAAATGAATCTTTTACTTTGGGAATTTTTTTAGAATGGTATTCACCGTTAATGCTCTAGAGAAATGAGTTATCCCTAATCATTGATCAATATAAATTATGGGTCATCCCACTAGCTAAACAAAATACATAGTGTTTCTTTGTACTTCATAAGCTTTACAACCTGGTAAAAGATGACCTCATTCTAGACACATAACCAAGCACATCTCTCGCATGCTCTCTTGAATGACCTCTAAATTAGGATATGGTTATGAAAGGTCTTAAAATGTTCCTATATAACCTTAATAATTTTCTTAAACAATATACTCCTATTACATGTACCTCCCTTACGCCTTACCCTAGAGAATTTATCCCTAAAGAATCCATAACGTTAGAAATAGATTTTTTGGAAGGATAGACTGATCCTATACCGACCTCTAGTTTATCTCTTAAAAGACCATCTTAGTCTCTTCCTCCACACCTCTGATATTCCTAAGATCTTGATGAAGATATGCCTGAATTCAATGAAGAAGACTATAATTTTCTCTTTTAGAAATATGGAGGCATCACAAACGATAAAGAGAATTGTCTCCATCCCCTAAGTTTATCTAATGGAATAACAAGTAGGACTCGTTGTTAAAATAAAAGTTGATTTCCACCATGCATGATTGTACTATTACGTGTTAGTGTTTGAAACACACCATGTGACAGATGTTAGTGGCTCTACTAAGCTAAATTATTATATTTTCTACGATATAATGGGTGTTACTCTATTTGTAACCTCCCTTACTTATATAAGCAGACCATTGCCTTCAGTCAGAGGCAACGGGGAAAAAGAAATAAAAATAATTATTCCTTAGTGGCTTCCCTCTCTTGTAGATACTTGACTCATCAATAGTCTTGTTTTTACAAAGGGATATGAGTATGCTCTGCACTTGCCTTTCTAATGAGATCATATGCATTAAAAATATCATATCATTAGATTCTACTAAGGTCATATTAAGAGATAACTCAAAATTGGATATTAGTACCCATCATAAGGAGTTTATTTTCTAGCTAGCATACTTGTGACCTGCACTAAGTTCATCTGTTAATATGGTTTCTATGACGAACTTTGTTTACTCAATGGAGACTAAAAGACTATCCAACTCCATCTTATATCAATGAAGAAGAAAACATTACCCCTTCAAAAGAACAATTGACATTGTCATCATCCTTAAACTGTCTTTGTACTTGAGGAAATTATTCGGATCTATATTTATGCTTTCCTTTTACCCATTGATTATAATAATCCTATACTTCAGAATCTATATGATCCCATAGCCATCATGGCTATGCTATATCACCAAATTATTTATCATTTGTAGAAACATGCTCTAGAACTACACTTCCCAAACTCTAGTAGTAATGCATTCATCTTTAGTATGACCTTTGTAATACAAGAGCTATAGGTTGTTTAATATATTGGTTGTAAGATTAATCACCTCCTAGATTGTTGGTCCTAAGGTTAAGGATTGGAAGACTAGTTAAGGTTGTTTAACCCTTGAGCATGATATAGTCCTAACAATACCCCACACCAAAGAAAAGAGAAGGACTATTGATGATAAGAGTTATCAGGAAAATTTATAATCAACCATGAATACATCTACCTTATGTATGACATATCTTGTGCATCCTTTTTCCACACTTTCTCCTACCCAAAATCCTTCTTTTTTAAAAATAACCCTCTCTAATATGACTGAGAACCTTGTTGAAATAACTTATCTCCCTAAAGGTATAAGAATCCATGATAGATAGATATCATTGCTTAATCCTTATAGTCTTTACCACCAAACCTGATTTTTTTTACTAAGAATGTTAAGTCTTTAATCTCTACTAAGATATCATGATCGAAAGAGAAGATTCAAAGTTACAAGTTAGACTAGTGTGGCCTTTCAACTATTTCAATAGAACAATATGTTACCCAAAATTTCTATACAAACTAATACCTTTTTGGCAAGAAGGAGGGTATATTCATCTCCATATAAGGGCGGTCAAACTAATTTTAACTATCCATGGTAGAAAAGGCATTCCAGTTACTACTTAAATATCCCTACGAGATACAACATGTATAAAATATCATAATGCTCTTATTAGCGCTCTCCTCGCCACCCTTAACAATGTAAATGTCATATTAATAATAGCACCCAACTTCAACATTAGATTAAATGACCCCACCATCTCTACCTTGTTGAAGGTCCAAATCTAGATCACAGGTACTAAATAAGATCTCACAACCATTATGGCTACACTACATCGCCAGATTATTTATCGTTTGTATAACTATGTTCTAGATTTGCACTTCCCAAACTATACCGTTGACACTTTATATATAGTGGTAGACAGATCCTATGGAGATACCACCATTATCCAAATACCTAGATAACTGCCCAAAGAAGAGCTAGAGGAAATCATGCCTCTAGAGTCTGTAGCTAATTATAAAAGGGAATTTCATTCCCCTCATTTCCATTTTATCCATATGATTACTCCAACACTCCTTATAAGACTTAAAGATGTTTATATCAAATCAATTTATAAAAGGACATGACAAGAAAATCCTTAATCTATTAGACAAATATTAATGATCTCTTCAGCATTTTGCTATAAAGAAACTAAAAACAACCCTCTAATTTACTATGTCTGAGCATATGGCACATATTCTTATGTTAGTAATATAAATGGTCATTTTCTTTGGGATATGAGCCCATCTATGTATCATCTAGACTATAGATGTTAGGAAGATGATACTTTAGATATATATTTTGAAGCTGAGGATTATTATAACTAAAGGGTAAAAGGAAAACATAAATGCAGAGCCTAACATCATCCTTAAGTACAATGGTGTTTTAGGGATGATGACTAGGACTCTAAGCCTTAGATTGGCATTAAAAAAAATCCCAATACAAGACCAATAACTCTCCATCAACTTCTAAAAGAATGAAGATATAGCCATATTCTAACTTCATCTCAACATGATCTAGTCATCCAGACTATTCTTTAAAAAAAATTTGGGACTAGTTCACTATTTGATGATGCAACCATCAAGGCAGTATGATAAAGAATTCCCTCATTTAGAAAGAAAGACAAATGAAGCCATTAGGAAGATAACTTGTATATTTTTGGATACTTACATAAATAACCTTGTGAGGCACTTACTTGTGTCTCCTACCAAAAAAGTACTAAATTGACAAATTGAAATATAATTGCATAAAACCTAGTACTTCATTGTAGTGATTCAAAACTAAAAGGTTGTAATGCACATACACAAGATTTGCATACAAAGATAGATATGGTATCATTCCAAGTTCAGCAGTTAACCAAAACCTACTTTACTAAGCACAATAATTTGATTAGGACTTTAAAAAAATGTGAAAGAATACTATTATGGCCTATAATTTTCAAATAAAGAGAAAAAGTTATCCATAATTCATAAAGAGCTAAGAAAAACTATTGTCAAATAGAGCCAAAGATCAATTAAAGAATATTAATGATCCTTGTCCTCCAACCTTTTCCTTTAGACTTACCTCTTACCCTAGTCCATCATATCCAAAGGCCTTAGACTATGTAAAGGTCTTTAAAATTTCATATCAATTATTCAAATAGACCTTCTTGAAAAAACCTTAAACCTCAAAGAGTTAATGGAGATTAAAGGACCATCCAACTCCATCTTATACCAAGACTTACCCATTCAAAATAATAACCTTTTATAGCTCAAAAAGAAAAAGAACCTAAGGAGAACCCAAGTTCATAGTTACTATATAAGCAACCCATCTTTATTTGGTCCTTACTAATCTTTCTAGCTTAACTTCACAATATTCTGAGTTTAGCTTTGACTGAGACCACATGGTTGATCTCTCATAACTATCCCAAATCTTAGTGGACATTCCAAATTCTCATCCACAACAAACGGAGAAAGAGCCTGAAGTGGAAGATGTGGACTCCTTAGAAGCATAACCAATACATTAACATTTGAAGACCACATCTCAGTTAGTTTTAGGACCATAGTTTGCATTTGATGACATTCCACCCACTTAATAAAGAAAGAGGTTATATGAGTTCAATGGATCGACCTACAAATGACTAGGACAAAATCTACCTTTAAAAAATAGTAATAGGGTTTGTCTCTAGAATGATTAGAGACTTGCATGAGTGGTTTCAAAGTTTAAGATAACATATGAGGGTCTAGCTTGTCAGGCTTCCTAAAGCAAGAACCCTACTGAGAATGATCCATAAAAAATTTGTTGGAGACTTCTAATTAATTGACAAGTGATGTCGTCAAGAATACTTAAAATGAAGTATTGTTATCTAGACATGAGAGATCTTCAAAAGAATATTCAAAAAATATTTGCAAATATTACATGTTAAATGGGTTCAATGAAGTTAATCTCATATATACATTTATTGCCTCTCTCACTAATGAACTCCAACCAAAGTTATAAAGAATGATAAACTCTTTGCATCATGACATGATGAAAATCTCAATAGGAGAAATATACTAAATGACTTTGACTATGCTCAATAAACTATGTGAACAATAAAAATTCCTCAAGACTATGAAGTTAAAAAAAACCACACTAAGTTAGAAAAACCACACTTACACAAGCCTATTAAAAACCCTAGTTGAAGATTAAAGGAAATGATATTATTCTCTTACAAGAAAAAGTCTCATTTCCACGAGATAAGGCTTATAGGTCATCAACAACCTCATAAAAGGAAAAGGAGAATTTTCAAATTCTTTAAAAAGGGATCTCCTAAAGCAAAGAAGTCAAATCAATGTTATCTTTATGGAAAATCTAGGCATTATGCCAAGATATTTCCTAATAAATTCAAAAGAAACATGAAACTTCTAAAATCCATTAAGGCCATTATGTCAATCAAGAATGATGCGGGCGATGAGTCCATATTCAGAGAACAAACAATTGAAAATGAAGACATCCAATTTTCCATCCTTATTTATGAGTCGACTAAAGAAAGTGATTCTTTTGTAGGAGAGGAAAATTAAATATATATGATAAAAAAGCTATATATGATAAAAAGTGCCTTATATAAAAGCAAACTCCATAATTTCATTATAAATCAGGCCTTGAATGGAAATTCAACTTCTAAAGAGCAAGTACAATCAATGAACCAAGACTATATGATTTATCATGCATTCTTTTAGTAAAATTATTTTATAATTTAGAATGATTTACATAATAATTTTTTATATATAGATGAAGTAGTGTAAACTATTTATGATCCTGACTATAACTATTAGCTAGTTCGTTTTCTTCTTCTATTGGCAACATTAGTCGATTTGTATGTTTTAAGTTACCTTACATACTTATCTTGATCTATTTTCTTTAATCTTTTCTTTTCGATTTACTTTTTTATGTAACTGCTTTAGGTTACCACTCAGAGATATACATAGTTAACCTTTCATATACTTACTTGGTTTTTCTACATATAAGTGAAGAAAACTTTACGCCAGTACCTATAACATGATGCAATTAGATAAACTCAAAATTTACTCCATCTTCTCTAAGTTATTTTTCTTCGATATATTTACAAATTGGAAGAGTCAAGCTTAGCAATGTCATACTTTCACTTTCAGTATCATAAGTATATTACCATAAACAGAAAAATATTGGTTTTATTGAATGTTTTAAAGTTCATAAACTCTCGAAAAGTATTAAAGATTTGAGTTGTAAAAAATTTAGTTAGTGAATGGAAAATAAATGTTTTCCATTTCCTATAAGACAATAACTCTACGTATAATTATAGATGATCATATATAAAATGCATATTCTTATTTTACAATGCATTTTACTATCAAACTCGTAGAAAAGGATATATATAGCTTAAATTTAAGCAATTTATCCAAGAATATGGTAGATAAACTTTGTTGCTTTTGTTGTTATTGAAATTTTGAACATCCATATCTAGAGCAACATACACCTTCTCAGGTTACGTTACTTCTTTTCAAGCATTCTAAACATTATTTTGATGCCATACCAATATTTTAAACTTTTATATTAGTTTCTTCAATTTGCTACATAATAATGTTATATAAGTTTAAGTTATGTTGTAGATAATTAAAAATATAATTCTTAAATGATTATTAAAAACTGATATGCTTATCTATTTATCTGTATTGATGCTTGAAAAGAAATAAGAGCTAATATGGCTTGTAGAGTTCTTATTGGAATAACAAAATTTAGATTGGTTCCTAGTCATTCTTAGGTTTAAAAAAACTTATCAAGCTTAAGTTCAAGTGACATAATTTCGGTTTGATTAAGCCTCATGCATCAAGCTAAGATTGGGCTAAAATAAAAAGTTCAAGTTAAGCTTAGACCACGGGCGATCTAGGCTTAACTCGATCTATTGTCAATTATAATAGTTTGTCTAAGGCTAAATCTTACCTATGCGTTTCTTTATTGGTAAATAGAGGGGACATCTTTATGGTAATAATTGGAAATTGCTAAGGGAGTTAATAATATCAAATGACTTGTGTTACTTGTCAATGTATGTTTTTACTCCTTATGCAAATTTTATCCCAATCCATTTTGGCATTGATTTTGTTAACAATTTTGTAAATCAAATTGATTATTCATTTATGCATATATTTAGTTATTAGATTAACATATATTTAGGGATCTAATGAGCATATATCAAGTGATATTCTCCTCAATTGGATAATTATATGTATAAATAAATCATTTTGAAATAGTTGAAAATATGAAAATATAAGAGTTATTTTCTATAAAATAACATCTCTTCCTATGTGGTAATAAAGTTTGCTTTGTAAAAGGGGCAAAGATTTTGGTCTTCTAATTTTTCTTTATTGGAGATAATCTGATAGTTTATTAGCTACTTCGTATATACCAAACTCTTTTACTTTTTACGATGATCACAACATCATAAACTGCATTCAGAATTTCCTTTATACACGCCTTCACATATTCCTAGAGTTTTGTGCTAAAATTTTTTACTCTACTATGTAGGGAAAGAAAATGATTCAAAAAAATGTCATTTTTTAATTACCATATTAGCACTTGAGTCTCATCTCTTACTATATCACCGACCATGTCAAATACCACATTAACATCCATATCATCATTAGGTTCTATTTTTTCCATGTCATTATTCAACTCCCATTCCTCTATCACACTAGATGCCATTTTATTGTCAATTAAACTTTGTCAACTCATTCAATAGTTGACCAACATCTTTGGTTGATCAATTTAGCGTTTTTATTATTGATTTTTCTTCACTTAAATTGGTTTGTAAGGTTTTTTTGGGTGCTTTGAACTTATTTTAGGGTCAAATTAGCTAAATTCCATATCTACAACAAATGTTTACAATTTATTATGTTTTTCAAGCCTTTTTGTTAACATTATTCTTCATTTATGCTTTATAGATATTTTTAAACTTTCTCAATACATCCCTTAACTAACCAATATCACCTTTGATGGATTTAATTATGATTTTTGGGGTAAGAAATGTACAGTTTTCTCAAAGATAAGCTTCTTTGCAATATTATTGCTGAAGAAGAACTTAAACCTGCCTCTAAAGATAGATAAAGTAGAAAATCTATTATTAAGACATCTAATTTCATAGGAAGGTATGAACCATTAGATTGTAATATGATCTTACAATATATATGTCAAAGTAATAAATATCAATTTTTGAAGATTTGATATTTCTAAAAAGTTACAAAATTTTCTTAAAATCCATTGTTTTGTATCTAATGATATCAATAAATTTTAACTTTATAGAAAACTTCATCAGCTGCATAAAAAACCTATCTAGACAACTAATAATTATATGCCTTAACTGTTAAAGCTTAGGATCGATTGGCACTTGAAGATCCTAAATGGCCTAATACTTAAATGTTACTATCTATAATGATCTTTGCAAACAGCAACATATCTAACATTTGTTATTGACTCTTAAAGATGAGTTTGAGTATATATGTAGTTCTCTTCTTCGTTAAGGCTCTCTATTAAACTTTGATACTATGATATATATATTATGATAACCCTTTAATCCTTAGCAGTGTTTTTGTTTACATACTTGAAAATCAATCTATTAGTCAACTATGAAATATATTCAAGGATTATATTAGCATATATTTAATATATATCAAGAGATATTATCTTTAATTGTGAAACCACAATATGTATAAATAGTCCCTATTGTAATATTTAATACACACAAAAATACAATAGTTTTGAAAGTCTCGAAGGATGTAGTTTCAAAAGATCTTGTTTTGCCGTAGTTGCTCTGAACTGTTTCTATCAATTACTCAATACAAAACAACTATGTTAACAATTGTTAATTTTCCAAATTTAATTTAAAACGTAGACAGAAAAGCTAAGCATGTAAAGAATAAATCAACAACCAAAATTTGGTGATGCAATTTGAACATATTTGGCCTACGTTTGTGAGGCCCTCACCTAGCTTAATCAATCTTCACTGTGATACAATAGTTTTACCCAAAGCCTTATTAAATCGAAACACTCAACCTTGACACTGTCCACTTATACTCACACCCCATGAAAGTATATTACTCCCAATGGAACGACCACCTCGTGTTAACCTTAATAGAAGATTTTACAACAATAATTGATAATAAAGATGAGAATAAAAACTTAAGTGAATGAATCAAAGCAACATAAACAAAGAAACACTTGAGATAAAAATACTCTAAAAATATGTAGGTTCATCAACCAAAAGTGTGGGAAGTTGTAGAACAACATTTGTTGTGAACCTTTGAGAATAATTACTGAACAGTTCACACACAGTAGCTCTATGAAATCATCAATCAAATAAGTGTTTCACAACCAAAAATATCACAAAAATACAGCTGCATACTTGACAAATACTCAACTCGTTTTTCCCTCACAAAAATTCACGTTTATGTATATAGAACACAACAACAAAGGATTGCTCAAATCACCAAAAATATAACTGCCAAAGATAGCTCAAATCACCAAGAAAAAATACAGTTGCATTATCGTTAACTACCTTATAGACATTACGTGCTTGTTCAGATGAGCTTTTGAGAGGTCAATAAGCATTTTTCTTTACTACGAAAACCATTTTTTTAAAAAATAAGTGTTTTACTACTGTAAAATAAAAAGACACTTCTTTAATAGATATGATTTTTTTGACAGCTAAAACGTAACTTTTTAAGAAGTTCAAATTTGAAGCTTCTCAAAAAAACACTTTTTAGGTAGATTTTTCAAATCAATTAATGAGTTTATTTTTAAATATCTGTTGTCATTATGTTTTACACATAATTATTCCTACAATATCTACTAACTCATCTTCACGTTTATTCTTGAAGTTATATAATATTATTTGGTTTTTTATATGTATTAATATTAAATTTCGATATAAGTTTTACTTATGTTATAATCCATATAAAAGATTTTGTTAGATATATTTTTATTTATGTTTCATATGGTTTAAAATTATATAATAATTAATATATTGTGTTTTGTATATTGTT
>JANJEY010000002.1:40947107-40962642 GCA_024703695.1 Erythroxylum cataractarum | reverse complement strand
CGAAATACATGCATATATGAAAGGAATACCTCATAATATATTATTAACAAGTGATAATGTTAATACATGAATCACAAATATCCATTGGCCTAGGGCACACTACTAACAATTATCATATCATCTCTTCTGTTATACAAGAATCTTTGAGATCTTAACAATGGAAGGTCTTTACTATGAACATTTTTGGAATGGTTTCAACCATTAGATCAATGGAAACAACAATGTTCTTTAATCATTCAACAACATCTTCTATAGACTACTTCAACTAGACAACAATCAACACATTGCTTCTTCATTCTCCATCGTCTATACAGAGAAAGACATACTAGTGTTCTTTACACAGAACAACGCGTCTAATTTTATCACACATCCTTATATTGGCCACAACATCAGGACAATGTTCTTCAATCTCTGAGAGATTTTCTTAAAGAGATTAATCACTTTCTAGACATATCAGTTCTTTTTACATCTATTGGACCATATCCTGGTGAACTACTATTACCTAAAGTTGACATTTCCAGTTCCAATAATTATCAATATGACACGGAAGATACAATCTCAGACATTGCAGGACTTTCACAACCATCGAACTCAGCTTTTCAAGATGTTTAAGACCTAAATGATGATCCTTATAGCCCTTCCTGCATCAACTTCATTCATGCGAGCTCAGTCCTAGTAAAAAACATCAAGCACATCAATATGATACTAATAGCTCAGACGATCCAGACTCGCCATCTAATCTTCAAACATGGCACGAATCAATTCGTGAAAAATAATTTTTTGGATTCTCTGGATCATAATAATGGGTCACGTCTCTTTGACGTCACTGAAGACCTCATTAAAGTAAGCACACCTTTTAAGGCAACCATCATTGAAGACTTTTGATGAAAGATGGTCCCATAAATTACATCAAGTTGTTATTCAAAATTTCATCTTATTATCGCAGTATTTGCTTCTAGACTTTTGCAAAGTAGGGTACTATTCACCTTTAGACTTTGTAAAAATAGGTGACTTTTAGCAAAGTTAGGTTTGTTTTTAGGAAAGTAGCTTTGATAAAGTAGTCATCATTGTACTTTAGCTTTCTTTTATAAAGTTGTGACGATTTTGTCTTAGGTAAATTTACATTTCTAACCTTCGCTTCACCTATAAAAGCAAGGTTTCCCTTCAGTTGTAAGCAGACATTGAATTTCATTAAACTCTTTATTGAAGTTTGTTTCTTTCTAGAGCCTCTTCTCCTTCCTGAAAACTTCTAAGTCATATTCCCTGTTTTGTCTAGGTGTAGGATGAGTATGCTTTACACTTACCTCTTCTGAGGATCTTGTGTATTATAAAGTCTATGATAGTCTGGGACTGTATTTAAACAATTTCAGATGCTAGATTTACCAAATTAACGGGGAATGATGAGTAAGAGTATGTGAGAGAAGTAAGGTTCTTAAGAAGAAAGATGAGAGTTGTGCCTGTGAGCCAGGAGTGTTAGAGAGGGCTTTGTTGTCTCGTCCATCGTACCTGAAACTTACTTAAGGAATACATACTTCCAATCTGACTTTGGTTAATCGTTGACCTAGTTAAAATGAGTTGTTTGCCTTTGGCATAACTGCCCAGTTTGGAGTCATAGTTTTCGTGTATGCATATCAGAGCTAGGTTTTGATCACTATTCAATCCATACACCTAAACAAAATAGGAAATATTACTCAGGTCTTTGAAGCTTTCAGGAAGGAAAAGAGGCTTAGAAAGAAACGAACTTACATTAAAGAGTAAAATGAAATTGAACGTCTGCTTACAACTGAAGGAAAACCTTGCTTTTATAGGTGAAGCGAAGGTTAAAAATGTAAATCTACCTAAGGCAGAATCATTACAACTTTAGAAAAAAAAGCTAAAGTACAATGATGGCTACTTTATCAAAGTTACTTTAAAAAATCTACTTTTCTAAACGCAAACCTAACTTTGACAAAAGTCACCTATTTTTACAAAAGTCTAAAGATAAATATTACCCTACTTTGTAAAAATCTAAAAGCAAACAGTGCGATAATAAGATGG
This sequence comes from Erythroxylum cataractarum, assembly GCA_024703695.1. Lineage (NCBI taxonomy): Eukaryota > Viridiplantae > Streptophyta > Magnoliopsida > Malpighiales > Erythroxylaceae > Erythroxylum > Erythroxylum cataractarum. The sequence goes on along the minus strand of JANJEY010000002.1, from coordinate 40,960,605 downwards.
AATCTTGAATAGTAACTTGATGTGATTTTTGGAACCATCTTTCACCAAAAGTCTTCAATGGTGGTTGCCTTAATAGGTGTGCTTACTTTAGTGACGTCTTCAGTGACGTCAAAGAGACGTGGTCCATTATTATGATCCAAGGAATCCAATAAATTATTTGTCACGAATTGATTCTTGCCAAGTTTAAAGATTAGATAGAGAATTTGGATCATCTGAGCTGTCAGTATCATGTTGATGTGTTTTATGTTTTTTACTAGGACTAAGCTCACATGAATGAAGTTGATGAAGGAAATAATTTAACTAATCTTCATTAGGGATATAAGGATCATCATTTGGGTCTTGAGCATCCTGAAAAGCTGAGATCGATGGTTGTGAAGGTCCTGCAACGCTTGAGATTGTATCTTCTGTGTCATATTGAGAACTATTGGAAACAGGAATGTCAACTTCGGGTAATTCCAGTTCACCAGGAATAAATTCACCAGAATATGGTCCAATAGACGTAGAAAGAACTGATATGTCTAGAAAGTGATTAATCTCCTTAAGAAAATCTCTCAGAGATTGAAACACATTGTTTTGATATCGTGGCCAATATAAGGATGTGTGATAAAATTGGACATGTTGTTTTGTGTAAAGAACACGAGTATGTCTTTCTCTGTATGGACGATGGAGAATGAAGAAGCAATGTGTTGATTGTCATCTAGTTGAAGCAGTCCATGGAAGATGTTATTGAATGATTAAAGAACATTGTTGCTTCCATTGATCTAATGGTTGAAACCATTCCAAAAATGTCCATCGTAAAGAGCTTCTATTGCTAAGATCACAAAGATTATAGTATAACTGAAGAGGTGATATGGTAATAGCACAAGCATGAATGACATAAAGTGCTCAAAGATACCATATTGTATTTTTAGATATATGATCTTAAAGAAAAGTCACATTATGGTAAGGTGGTTTAAGATTGAATATAGTGGGATTTTTAAGAGAGTTATGTTCACTCAAAAACTGATGCAAGTAATAGAATAAACTAATATGAGCAAGTGAGGCAATTTCAAATACACTAGTAGGACTACTAGCTATAGAAGGAAAAGACCTTTTAGTGAGGGCAAAAAGAGGTTGCCGAGTCATACTTACTGGACAAAATTGTTTAGAAACAAATGGAATTGTGGCTATATTTTGATGAAGAAAGAAGATACTTGTAGTGAGAAAAAGTATCTAGTAGCCATAGAGTATGTTGTCGGAGTAATGTAGATAAAACTGCAATGCTAGCACCAATCTATAAGACAAGTTGTCTTTGATCAGGAATATTTAAAGGTGGAATATTCTAACATGTTTACTTTAGATGCTTGACAGCTTCTGTTTGTTTCTTTTTCTAAGGTGGTGGATTCTTTTTCAAAAGCTTATGTAAGCTCGAAGTATAAGCAGCCACATGTGGAATAAAATCTCAAATATAATTGACAATTCCAAGGATTGTTGTATCTGTTTAACAGTGAGATATTCATCATGAAATTACAATAATTCTTTTACAATATGTGGACCTGCCTGGTAGAATCCATCTTTGAATTGCACACCCAAGAATTTAATTTCTGTAGTGCCAATAATGCTTTTCGAGGTCGAAATCATAATGCCATACGGTTGAGTGAGATCCAAAAATCTTTTCAGAAGGGTTGTATGTTCCTCATGGGTTTTTGATAACAGTAAAATGTCATTAACATAGATCAATGCACTGTTGAATATAGGCTCATAGATTTTTGTAATGGATTTCTGAAACAATGATGGAGTAACTTTAAGTCTAAATGGCATAACAGTTCATTGGTATTGTGCATTAGGAATACAGAATGCAGTCTTATGTCATTCTTTTGGGTGAATACCCAATTGCCAAAATCCTACTTTAAGATCAAATTTTGAGAAGATAGTAGCTTCTTTGAGGAATAGTACTTGAGTACTTATTTTTGGTAAAGGAAACTTGTCATCATGCAAGAAAGCATTAAGAGGTTTGTAGTCAATGACTAATCTCTTTTTCCCACATTTCTACTCTGAATGTTTATTGACATAAAATGTTTGACAAGCCCAATCTAACTTTGTAAGCTCAATAAGTCCTTGCTTCAAATGGATTGCGCACTCATCTGGTGCGAGTTTCAAATCATCAGGGTTCATCCCTGGATGTGTGGCTTTTGTAGGATTAATATCCTCGTTCTTCTTAAAAAATAGACTTATAAAAAAGTCAACAGTTTTTCACAGAGGATATGGGTGAGTAAATTGTGCATGAGAATCTGAACAGTATTCCAACAATTTATCTCCAAGTACAGTATATTGTGTAGGAACTTGGGTTAGTTTAAACACATTTTTTATTTCAGTGTATAGACTGAATAGTGATCAATACTTGAGGCCTGTGAGTAGAATTTGCAAAGGTGATGCTTTACTGTATATATCCATACCAATCAGACTATCTGGGCTTGGTAGATTGCTTCTCTTTATGAGAAGTCGATGCATCAGATGATAAGATGTTAGGCTTCATGATCGTACGATTGGATCCAGTATCCATAAACCCAATAGTCTTTATGGGCTTATCATATTTGTCTTGTTGAAAGAATTGGATTTTGACGTAAGGTCGTTGTACTAGTGTACGATCTATTTTCAAACAAGTCTGTTATAGCATGTATAATGAATCATCATCTATAGAGGCAAATGAATGAGATTATTCTTCTTCAGACGTAGAAGTAGAGATAGCAAACTTAGTATCAGAGCCAAAACTTTTGTTCTTGCTAGGTATATTTCGGTATACTGTGCCCTTTGGTTATTTAAATCATGATCCTGTTAGCAACTTTGCTACAGAGAGTTTTTTCACAGTGCGTGGACTAACTTCTGGAGCTGCCAAACCTTCACATCTTGTCGGGAGGATAATATTAAGTCTTGTTTCAAAAAAGTGAGTAAGGAGAGAGCATATAAGAAATTATGGAAACACTGTCTTCTGACCCAGTTCATTTAGTGTCTACTTTATCTATGTCTTCTTTACCTTCTAGTATAAAGCGCGTGTTATTAAACAAAATCGAAAATTTTGTAGAAATTACTCATGTACCTGTAGAAAATAATGTTTTTGAGTTTTTGTAAACCTTTGTTGAGTCTATATAGTATATATATTCTCGTGATTGTTCTTGGATGGGAAGTATTCGTAGTATTTTTTCTATTTCTAGACCTCGTGTGAAAGAAATCACCCAAAGTTCCATATTGAAATAGTGTGGTATCACATCTACTACTGCAGTATAATACATAAAGCTTGAAATCCCTAAAGAACTGGTCTATTTATGGAGGGAACAAAATCATACACATCTTCTTACTGGAGCTATACGACTTGTTCTAACTCTTCATGAAAGAAAGGGAATACCTGTGACAGCCAGGATATTTCTACTCAACACTGCCTACACAACGTATCAAAATGCTCTTATTAGTACCTTGCTGATAACATTCAACAACGGAAGTGTCATCTTAACCATAGCACTTGATTTTAATATCAGATTAGATGATTCTACTTTATCTAAATGACTACAAGTTCAGCTCCAGATCATTAGAGCATATCAAGATTTTATAGCCATCATGACTACTCTACATCACTAGATGATCTATCGTCTACAAAATCATGTTTTGGACCTAAACTTCCTGAATTTCACTTCGGATGCACTTTACATGATTGGTAATCATCCTAATGATTAGACTACTATCATTCAGATCCCGAAATAACTAGCAACACAGGAGCTTGAAAAGTTGATGCCTACTGAATGGATCACCAATTACCAAAAGGTATTCCATGCGACTCATTAACACTCTTTTCATATGACTACTATTCCGATTCTGAAGACTTTGAGAGATGGAACTATTAAGTCCATCTATGTACGACCCAATGAAGATCTATCTGGACCTTCAACATTTGGGACAATCTTTATGATCTAGCCCGTATATTCTCATCCAGAAGGTAAATATAATCCGCTTATTCATTATTTTAAATTTAATAGAAATCCACTCTATGTCAGTCATCATCGTGGACATTTTTTATGGGATGTCGACCCATCTATATGTGTGGTTCAGAGTCCAGATGAAAATGGACTTCTGGTGCAGGAGGTATATTTAGGATTTAGTTTCACCTCCCCTTGTAAGCATTTATAAGGGCTCAGTAACATCATGAAAACCCAAACATTCATTTCTCCTATCCCTATTCATATGACATGGATGTGTCAAGATCTTTCGACTTATGATGTAAAAGAGGATCTATTTCTGTTCTCATTTATCATCATTGCCCTTAACTGTAAGTTCTGCTTCAGCAGGGTTAAATTTTCAGATCAGATTGTTGTAAGTTGCTGCTAGAATCAGTTAATAGTTAATAGAATCCGAAAAAATAAATGACATATTACTTGTTCTTAGAAAATGATAACCTCAAGTTGAATTTAGCTTGAAATTATAGAAACTCAACGCAAATTAACCTCATTGGCCATAGCAGAAAGGTCTCATGTTTTATCATTTTTTTTACAAAGGATAAAAACCAAAAGCTAAAAAAAAACAAGAAGCTAACTAGCAAAGTGTTCTGCAGTACAAAGCCGGACGAGCTCATAACTCATGTTTTATCATTAACCTAAGACAGCCTGTGCTCGTATCATGCTAAACATAATACAAACACAGAGATTAACTTGCCGGCCCAATCGGAGTAATGATTCCCACCCCAAGATCTCTCAGGCCATGGTCGACAAAAGCAAGTGCTTCCCTTCGAGGCAACAAGGTGGTAATTTCAATTACCACATTGTTTGTGGTAACCACAGACATCTTTTCATTTTCAAAGCCCGCAGATAACGAGTTCAAGCCTTCTGTTTAATTTTATAATGTCTTATTTTGTCCTGTAATTCTCATTCATTCATTTATGTGAGTTTCGTATAAATCTCATACAAATAAACGCAAACTCACATAAATAAATAGTTAAAATTTACGAAACAAAATAAAACACTATAAAATTATACCAAAAAAATCCTGTCTAATTCACTGCTTAAAAGCGCGTAAGAATATTACCTCACTTCATTCAATATTTTATACTACAAAAGATTTACAGAAATTAGGATAATTCCTCGAAACCAACCCCGAAGAAAAAGAAAAAAACAAAAAGCAAAAAAGCATCAACTTACTGAACTTATCGTCGGCGATAAATAGACTTGACTCTGTATCACCGTTTTGCCAATTTTGAACCCAGGAACTACCGTGAAACCCACCCGGAGATCCACGTCATCGCCGTCACTGTCTAGCAACGACTCGTCGGTTATACTCTCCATGTAAACCTCCGAGAATCTGCAATCTTTACTAATCTGAAAGATGCTAATTTGATCACCAAACGAGAATGCCAAAAGGTTCAAGGACCAAACTCTTCTGGCCATCTCAGCGAATGCGTTGAAGAAAGCAGAATCTGGGAATCCACCATTATTCACCAGCTTCCTCTGGTTCAAGTTTCCGAAGAGCGAGCACTCCATTTTGGCATGTACTAGTTGGAGGTACTTGGTTCTGGTGAACCTTGCAAGGGACGAGTTTGGATTCTGGGGTAAGAAGTGTTTGAGGGTTAAAGATTTTACCTCTTTGAACTTATTGAAGTAGTATTGTTCACGAGGGCTGTTCTCTGATAGTGAAGACTCGTGGAGTGTAAACTGCGGCTGATTGAAACCCTCGAGCAATGTCTTGGACACAAATGATTCGAACACAAAACAACGGTGGCTTGGCTTTGCGAGACTGGCGTCAGGTTCAATGGCTTTTACAGCTGCGTCAATATCCCAGCAAGCGACTTCCATTTCACGAACCATCAGTTTGACAAAACTTCTTATAGATCTCGAAGTGAAATGCAGGACCTGAACGAAGTGGCTCGGGTTTAAAGCTGAGAACTTAATGCTGTCCAACAGCGGTATAGGCCCACTAGCATTTAGTCTTTTCTCAAGAGACTTGTTGTACGCGATACACTCGTCAAGCTGTTTCTTGAAGGAACACAAGTCTGAATCTTTAGCCTCGACTTGGGCTTCCAGTTTCCTGATTGTTATCTCGTATGTCTTCATCAAGCTCTGTTGTTCTTGAATCTCTGCAAGCATGGTGGTAACCTGAGGCGAGAGGTGATCAAGATCGTTCTTGAAATATTTGCGTTTAAGTTCAGATAATTGTTTCAACTCGTCAACAACAGCCTGATCAGCGGCGTGTATATCATCGCTGTTGTAAGGGTTCTGTGCCATTTGTAGCTCCGCGTAAGCTGCTTTAATGGTGGTGACACCTGCAAAGAGCTTTGCCATCAATGCTTCCAACACGGCCCTGCGTTTGTCTCTGCCATTCTTGTTCTTGTCAGCGCTGTGATCTTCAAACTTGTTTTGAGGGGTGAGCACACACATCCCAATCCCATTATTTGAAGCAATTCTTGTCGCAGTTTTCAGGTTGATCACTTTTTGGAATGTTCTTGCTATCTTACTCTTGTTGTTGGGTATCGATCTACATTTGAATGTTTCCATTGAACAAAGCTAAACTTGGAATGAAAATTAGAGGTATGGACCTTTGTCATAAAACTACAGAGACTTGGTTAAGAGAAGATCCAAGAAAAGAAAAGAAAAGAAAAGAAAAGGGTTTTGGAGATGGAAAGTGAGTGTTCTGTGGTGAGAAAAATCGACACAAATTTTGACTAACAGACTGGAGCCCGAGACAGGGGTGGACATGAAGACAGAAAAAGCTGCATTAAAAGCACGGGAAATTAAAAAAAGAAAAAAAATTTTCCCAAAATCTCGTTCTTATGTTATGTCAGGTAAATAAAAAAATACTGGAGAGGAAGCTATAAAGAACTATCCTCCGATTTTCTAAAAAAAAAAAAAAGATCTATTATTGCCTGGCTGTTGTTATAGATTGAAGCACTGAAGGTTTATTTTCTTTTTATTATTTACTGTACATTTTAAGAGAGTCTCAAATATTTAAAACTTCTTTAAATTATCTATATCTAAATTAATCCTGATCGAGCCATTTGAAATGTGATATTCACGCGCTAGATTTCGTAATTCGTGATTGATCAATGTACCCACAAGTGGAGGACACTGGAACAAAGAACTGATGTTTTGAATACATGAGCAACGCCGTACGTGTTGTTGCCAATATGTAAAAGTAATGGAGAAGATATTGGTGGGTCATGTTAATATGTTATTGTCATTTTTTGGGGCTGTGGGGTCACCGGTCACTGATCAAAGCGTCAGCTAGTGAAGCTACAGTTGAGCATTGAGCTGTGACGCAAATTGGTGGGTCGGCCGGTCTCTGAGTCTAAAAAACTTTATGTATGTACATGTACTATGGCATATTCTTTTGTATCAATGGCTTTTCGGCCTAGCGTACGAACACATTCTTCACCATCAAACTTTTTGAAGCCCTTGATATATATATATATTAGCGTAAGAATAAAAATACAGAGACACACTAATTTTTAAAATTTGGTGGACACGAATACAACATATATATATATATATATATTAAAGATTTTAGAATTAAGAAAAAAAATTTAAAATTCATAATATGATATATATTGATTGATGCGTTTCAAGATTTTCAACATTTTAATAGTTTATATATATTTAATATCTTATAAGCTTCTTTAAAAAAATATGGAGCATATATTTCATTAAGTTATGTTCGAGCAGTCTTCAAACGTGTCCGAGCTAAAAAATTTATTTTTTAATTCTTACATGTGTCGGGTACGCGTTTATTGCGTGTCAGTAAGCGTCCGACACAAACACATGTCGAAGCCGTGTCCGTGCTACATTGATCTAAAAACATTTTAGCACATTTTTACGGAGTTCATGTGCCTTCCAATCTGTGCTTTCCTGAATTTACCATGAAACTTTACCCCACGGGCTTTACTTCTTACAAATTTTTAAGAATTGAAGAAGGGTGCAGAAGAGCATTGATTGTGTCCGAGTCCGAATCGGTCACAACATTACATGCACTATGCATGAGAAGTGCGAAAACATGTTCTTATATTTTCACCAGTTGATATAGAGATGGTATGAAGTGAAACGGTTCCTAGTGTTGTTGTCAGCACTTACAGAGTCTGCAATTTGCAGTGGTCAGATGTCAGAGAGGGTAAAGCTTTCATTTTTGGAGTTTTGTTCAACCCACCTGAAGCCAAGAGCTTAGAGAGAAAGGAGATCCCAACAAGTAAAGCATTCATAATCATTTCGGGCGGTTTATTTTACTATTGTTTTGTTCAGTGTTCTGAAATCCGGATCGGTCGTCGAACCGATGACTTTACTGGTTACCGGTTCGATCGATTCGACCGGTTCAACTACCAGTCGAAGCGGTGTGATATAATAATTATACAATAATTATATTTAATTATATAATATTAAAAAATTCAAAAAATTTAAAAAATAAAAAAATAAAAAAAATTATCAAACCGGTCCAATTAAGGACCGGTTTTAGGATATGAACCGGACCGAACCACCGACCGGTCACCGGTCGGACCGGCCGGTCCGGTCCGGGTTTCAAAACCCTGGTTTTGTTCTTCTCTTTTGTTTTCTTCAATATTTTTCAATTGTTATTTTTTTATTATTGACAATAATTAAATATTTAAAATAATCTAAAATTAATTTTTTTTAAAATATATGTATTTTAAAGATATTTTAAATTACAAACACATATTAGTTTTTATTCTAAAATTTTTAAAATTAATTCTGATAATTAAATTATATTGGTAATGATTTTATTAATAATTAATTAAAACTCGATAAGAATGTGATTCACAAATGTCTCTGCTCTGATTAATTAATTGAATTGACAGAAGTTTGAGATGTACGATCTGTGTACCACATATTTTCCACCTGCAAATAATTAAACCTGGTACACTTTTTTTTTAATTGACTAATCTGAATTTGAGTTAATTAGGACTCTTTTGAGGGATAAAACTCTCCATCTGAATCCATTTTTTAATTATATTTTATTAAATTTCATTTACATGTTTATATAATTTGATAAAATATAACAGAAAATCGTAACTAAAATAGAGTATCTTAATTGCTGGCACACTTTTTTAATTACAAATATTTAATGAAAAAGTTGTTGCCACATGATTTCTCTGCCGGCAACAACTAGCAAGCGTGTTGACCAATGGTCAAATGTTTGTGATATAAATATAATTAAAAACAAATTTTAAGGTTAATGAATATAAAGAATACCGGACCCAGTAAATGGGACGACTGTCATGTTTTTATATCAAGAACAGAAGAAGAAAACGGTGAGAAAAAGACACGGCCGAAAGAAGACGTCGACATATCTGCCTCTCTTCCCTACAAGTTAAAAGAAACACAGTGAGTATTGACTAGAGAAGAGACAAGGGCTTATTTGTGTCGAAAGTTTGAAGAGAGTAGAATTGTGGCCATGAATGAACGAGTCCACAAAATGACATAGCTCGAGTACGAAAGCATTGAACCCTTAATCTCGAAATGGTGAATGTGAACTGAATTCTATCTCACCAATGGGTTACTTCTTTCATCGTACTTGGTTGCTAATTTTCTTATGAGCATGACTAAGAACTTTGTATACCCCACAAGTTGTTTCAAGTGAATAGAAAACGAAGGTGGCCGCCGAACATGGGACCTGTTTTGTGTCATGCTTGCTTGGTGATTGATCGTTATGAATTAGCTAGGCTCTCACTGGCAGACACAGAAAAAGGTTAATTACACTTTCGCGTTAAAGCCAATTTGAGGCAGGGGCCTTGTTCCCAATGAAATATTCACGACTCACGAGATATTATTAACCACATACTTATTGACGGTCATTTATCTCTTATATAATATTATAATATTTTATTGTGTCCAATAAAATTTATTTATGTGGATTTTATATAGGTCTCGCGTGAATCTTACGTAGATCCTATAAAATAATTGATTGAGATTTTATGAGATAAAATAAGACAGAATAATATTAGACAGAAGATCTTGATTCCTTAAGTTGTTCTCTTATCGACCGGAATACTTAATGATACAAAATACCTATCTAGTGTATAGGCTACTTTCAACATTTTCTTTTCGAGGTCTACAACGGGCGAGAAGAAACTTGGTATGCGGCATTGAAGTCGCCAAATGGGGCAGGAATGGCACTATTTGCTGGTTTAGTCTAGTTCATGCTCGACAATGAAAATTATGAAGCTATTGATAGGGGATGACACAATTATAATACGTCCATACCTAATATAATGATGGTTGAATCCATCTAATACTTTGAGATAACCAGCCTTCAAGAAAGGTCTTTCCCATTATTTATTACATTTTAAAATCAATAAGGGGGCCACTTATAATAAACACCTATACCGCATTCCAACCTAAATTGTGATCAATATTTAAGTTGGTGACATTTATTATATGATGAAATGAGGTGTTGCGTGTTCCTGAAATACATCATTAACTACAATCATTCATTCAAGGAGTGGATACATTTTCTTCCTTTACTCGCATGCAACTTCTAATTCTTTGATGCCTATACATTTGCTTGACGAATTCCTTGGCTTTATGCATGAATGACTCATAATTGATCTTACGTATCTTACTCCCTTACTTCTTACGTAATCAATTATATTTATTCCCACATATATATGGTAAAGTTCCGAACATGTAAAGTATTCTGCACTACGCAATACATATCAATACATGAACAATTACAAAAGCAAATCAATTAAGCAAGTGGTTATAGGAGCTTCCTAGTGAAGGAAAGACGGCAATTTTGAAATCATTGCATGTACTAATGATAACATTTAAGACGTCTAACGTAGACCATTTACTAAATATTTACAAATGTTGGTTTGAACGTGACCGTTGTAATTACAATTAGTGGCAAACAGATTATATCCATGGTATTATTATTACCGCTTTACATTATTACGTTTGGTTGGCCGTGCCTAATTTAGTACGAGTTCATGGCTTCTACGAAATGTACACATGATTGTTTTAGTGGTATTGCTTGCAAGACTACGAAACTAGTACTCCCTCCGATTTATAATAAGAGTTGTTTTAGAAAAATACACGCTTATTAAGAAAGCTAATAAAATTATAGATATACCCTTATTAATACTTACATAAAATTACCTCGGTAATCAATATCTTAAATGAAATTGTGAGAGAAATTATCTTGAAATTGCGATTTGTATAATTAAGATGAGAGAGAAATAAAAGATTAATTTTGGAAGAAAAGTTATAAACATGCATACAAAGTCAAGAATAATACTTATTTTGAATAATTAAAATGTATCTAAAACGACTCTTATTATGAATTGGAGGGAGTAGTACATAGAAGATCAAGACTTGTTAGATGATTTCTGTTGAAAAAAAAATCGCTGGGGAAAATATTAAATTTAATTTTATAATAGAGAGATGTGTCTTTTCTATTTGGTAGAATTTAATTCTAATAAATATATGAAGTGAGAGATCTTGTATAAATTTTCACTTTACAATATTAAAAAATAAGGCTAAAAATAATTCAAAGTATGATTATTACAACTATATGTAAAAAGTCTTCAAATGATCAGTTCTCCTATTTATAAGTGGAGCACTTTTGTTATTTCAAATCGTCTGAAGAAGAGACGCCGAGCAATAAGGAGAAAAAGTTATAATGAGACATGACTGGACAAGGAATATTTGTTACATTTGAGTGAGTTACAATAATATCATCCTTTCGAGGACATTATATAGTCCCTATGAGCGATTGACGATTTACCTATTTAATGACTTTGATACTGAATGTTTCCTTAAAAATGGAGAATATCGAGTCGGTTAAATTTAATAATAGACGTTTGTTGATATTTCAGTCTTCCTTCTCTTTTTAGAGTTTATCCGAAAAAAAATTCAATACTTTTTGATCATGAATATTTAAATAGGACGAACCACTCCGTAGAAATCTTTGCTTCGAAACAAAACAATTTGAATTAGGCCTAATCAACTAGAATGTGTATTAAATTTAATTTATATATTGATTTTTAATTTTATATTTGAATTTTATAACTTTAATGGAAAGATTTATACAAGTTATACTTTCGTCACCACTTTGTGAAAAATCATTAGGTATGAATATGTTAAATACAAATAGTATCTCTTTCTTAAAAAAACATATTTTTTTTACTGCCGTACAAAGGAAATATTATAACTGATATATTTCAAAATTACCTTTATTCGGTTCTCTTATATTCCGGCCATGAACCTCCTTCGAATTTTTTATTCATTCAACTATACAATGATTAAGAGGGACAAATACCAGACAAAATGTGGTGCAGCGGTAACTCGTGAACCACATTCTATCTAGTCTGTAAAGAAATGATGTACCCCAGAATCCAAAATAAAGAAGCTCATAATTCTTATGGATGTTCTTACATCCAATATTTGATGCAACTTTAAGATGTCCCGTCACTAACATCAATATGATCAATCAAGCAGATCCTGACAAAAAGATTAATACGACTGGCCAACGTGACTTTCATGGTGGGAGACAAAGCTAGACCCACTCTGATGGTTGCGGCTAACGGACTATCAACGTGCACTTACTGTTCAACCTCTACCAGTCTACGCGTAAATATGATTGCTTTCGGTTTTAAAGAACAGGTTGAACTCGAATTTGTATGTATTTCTATTAAGTTGTTTCAAGTAAGTCAAAAATACGAGCGCCGGATTTGCAGCTTGTCCAAAAGAGTGGTAGTGTAACACAATTATTGAATCGAATTATTTTGACGTACTTATATTCATAATTGTTTTGTTTTCGTTAGTTGTTGATGTTCTTGATACTCTTCTTCTTTCTCTTTTTAGCAGTTTTTTAATAATTAATATAACTTTTTGTAAATTTCTAAAATTTATTTATACTTTTACCAACCATGATTTCGGTTTATATTGAAAGAAAAAGGAAAATAAGCTTTAACTTATTTGAGATCCCTTTATTTAATATCAAATAATCATTATCTTAAGTTCTTTTCATGTGACTCAAATTATAAGTCACATGGGTCATTATATATTCTCATAGGTAGAACCCAATAAGATCATAATAATTATAGTTTTTATTAAATTGATGTAGTCTTTACTAGTTTTCTGAATAATTGAAGCTTAGTATACACTTAATGCCTTGATGCTAGGCATTTCTTTGCAATGTGTACGCCAAATTGATATTGGCTGCCTGATTTGTTACCTTAAGTTGACTATTTAAAGAAAGACATGGAATTGTGCACTAGCTTTGGTGGGTCGCACCATAGCTCAGAATTTGTACTACCTTTTGCAGTGCATCGAGATGAAAGCAAAAGGAGACAACCAACCAAACAAACAAAAATCTACCAGTCTAAAAAGCTTTATTCCTGTTAGATATATGATATTAGTCGGGTCGGCTATTCTGGATTCGGACTCAATCAAGACGACCTATGGGCCGATCGGTCCATTCATCGAAGGTCAGCTTTGTGTCTAAAGCCCATGCCCCTTTCCGGCCCATTAGCAGAAGG
>JANJEY010000002.1:40746090-40763838 GCA_024703695.1 Erythroxylum cataractarum | reverse complement strand
TTCTTCATTTACCTAATCATAAATTAGAATTCCTATTGAATGGAATTTTTGGCTATTGTTAAAGGAAATCAAGGAAGACAAAAGGAGCAAAGGGTGAGGCACCTTTAAGCAAGGAAATCAAGGTGAGTTTCATGTTTATAATAGAGTCAATGAGCCATGACTATGTTTTCAAAAGCAATAGAATTAAATGATTTCATTTTGTTTTATAAATGTTTCATTATTATTACGTGAATGATTTAAGAAATCTTCATATGTTTGGTATATGAATTTTGTGAATGAATTATGAAATGGAAATGCAATTGAAACATTTCATGGTCATGAAAAACAAGTTTTCGAAAAGTGCCTTTCTGGGCAATATGTTTGCAAGTCATGAAATACATGTTATGTGGGTTTGTGGTGGTCCCCTCAGTTAAGTCAAGTGCATTTTGATAAAAGGTTTCTCCTGCCTGCCCGCTAGTGGCATGAAGCTCCTTTATGGACTCCAATAAGTTCACAGCAATGTAAGACCATTAAATGGGATTTCAATAGTACGTTATGTTCACGTCTACACAAGACCATTAAGTGGAAATGTGTAGTACGTTATGTTTTGGATCCACCCAAACCATTCTGATGCGCTTATGTGCTCATGATATGTTTGACAAGATTGATACATACATGATTTGTACTATTGTGAATTGTTTGACAAATTGAGAATTTCATGAAATAAATGTTTTATAATTTTTAAATGCGGAATTACTATGGTTATGAAAAGGTGGTTTTTGCTTATTTCTCGATTATAAACTTGTTACCCACGAGTTTAAGCTCACCCCCCGTTTCTCCCCATCTTCAGGTGATGAGGAGAGATCGAGTGATCAAAAGTATAAGAGCATTACTCCAAAATCTGCATATTTTGGAATTTAAGTTATTGTTGTAAAATACAAGGCTTAGCCACATTTGAAGGATTATTAGTTCATATAACTTTTGTATTTGGATATTTGAGTCATTGATGTATTGTGGCTTGAAATGCCATCGAAGATTTGTAAAAATTGTTACTTTTGATGTTATTTTGAAATATGAAATTATGTATGGATGAAATTAGGTATACTTGAGGAAGTTATCAATTTGAGATGATTATTTTGATTATGAATTGTTGTTACATAAATATAAGTAAGATGTTATGTGAGAAAGATAGGAATTATGAATAATGAGAATTATTAGTAAGAAATGAATTAAATGAAAAGAGATTGGAGAGTATGATGAGATAATATTGAATTGTTATGAAATGATGATGCATTAGAGGGAGTAAATTTGGGACAACGTAAATTGAAAGTAAGGAAAGAGTGATGTAGAAACCATTGAAAATTTTAGGTTAAGGGGTTGTGATTCTAGGGGTTTCACCACGGGGAAACCACAAGGATCGCTGCGGCGAACCTTTCCCAAGAGCAATTCTCGCGTAATCATGGAACTTCTCCACGGTGAACATATGAGGTCACTGCGGCGAACTTTTTCCTAAGGGTCTAAGCAAAAGTTCCCGTTCATTCGCCGTGGCAAAACATAGAGTTTTCCATGGCGAACCTGCCATTTACTTCCGAAGGATTTTTCCTTCCAAATGAAGGGTTTTCGACAGTAAGACGCTCACGGTTTACATGAGTTTCAAGAGTTAGGCTCTGAAAAATTGGGACCCAACAGTTTTGGTATCAGAGAATAAGATGATCTGATAATAGCTAAGGAGATTTCATTAAACTGACCCTACAGGGTAACATGCTCACATTTTATGACTCCGAATGTTGGGCTATAGAAGCAGGGTCCAATAGTTAGTATTTAAACTTTCCCTAGTAATAGGATTAATGAGATAGGATATCATTAATCTAGATAGACTAGCACATATTAGACTCCTTAATTGGATCAAGTAGTAGATCTCATAAGCTATAGACATGAGTTGTTTAGAGTTAACCTGTGGATGCTTACTAAGGGTAGTAAGTACACTGGATTGACTTACTATGAGACAATCATATGGATATTCTATTCTAGTGTTAATGATAGTCTCATCATAACAATGGTACAAGGGTAGTAAGTACATTGGATTGACTTACTATGAGACAATCATATGGATATTCTATTCTAGTGTTAATGATAGTCTCATCATAACAATGGTGCAAGTATCCTTAGACTTGAGGTGCTCAAGGATATCTCACATACTAATCATGTGCTTTAACTCCATTCATTGGTGCCTTTCAGGGGTTACTCATAGGGTGGTGATTAGGTACAGCTTGAGGAATTCGGAGGTGGTTAGGTATCCAATAAAGGATTTACCACTCCATGATACATATGGCCTCTTATCGGGGTCATTACTTGGGATTCTCTGTCCAGAACAGATATGTGTCATGAAGAGAGTCTTCAATGATACATAGAGTAATAAGATCCTCAGGATAAGATCTAATATCTCTTGGACAAGATGTGAGGTAATCAGTCAAGTAGGAGTTGACACTTTGACCATACTCTGAACCAAGTGGGGTATAGACGATGAAAGGATGAATTGCATGGCAACATTGTGTATGGAAGGGTTCATAGTCAAACCACTAACTTTTCGGTCAAATGGAGATCATAACGTGTTGCTAGATACTGCCTTTGACTTACTTGAATTAAGTGTTAATTCAAGTAGTCAACATAACTGCGAATCTAATGGGTCATATACATAGGAGATTTGAAGGATGAGTAAAATGGTGTTGAATGGTGATTCAAGATATGAGAGAGTGTTTCGAGATTGTATCACAATGTCATTATGGTAGAAAATGTTGCATGGAATAGATTAGACACAAGTGTAGTTGGCTGCCAATTTGGTCATTAACTTCCCAAAATTTCCATTAATGCATGTTATTATTGGTCATTAACTTCTCATAACTTCCATTAATGCATGTTATTCATGGTCATTAACTTCCCATAGCTTCCATTAATGCATGTTATTCATGACCATTAGCTTCCCATAACTCTCGATTAGTGATGAGGGTTATGGAAGGTGAAATGGTGCAGAAAATAGAGATGATTTTCATGCATCTTGTGTATGACACAAGTGAAAAAAAGGTTCTTTCTTACACATAATCTTTTTCTCTCTAAGTCTTACAACAGTTCTTGTCTTTGTTAGCACAAAGAAAGAATTCTAGCCACCTCCTAGTGAGGTTTCATCCTTTTATCTTCGTGTGGACTTTCATTAGAGATGGTCTACTTTGATCGTTGTGGTTTACAACAACCCAACAAGGAGAAGATTAAAGAACGAAGGAGATCGTCGGAAAGGTAAACAAACATCTTACATTTCATGTTTTTGTTTTCTATATCTATATGCACTAGTAGATCTGATTTTTGAGGTTCTGTTTTATTTTTCGCTGCATATATTTGATATATATTATGTATGTGATGCATGACCAGAACCTTACAATTATGAAATCTTAGGAAGAATAATAGGCTAAGTATCTCTTAATCGCTGGTGATTAAAGGAACTTTGATTTATTGATCTTTATATTGCTTAATGTTGATGTTAGATTAAGTCCTTCATGTTGGGCTTAGATCATCTAATAATTAAGGTTAATTGGTTAGCTTTATTAGCTTTATACTTTATTCTCGACAAACAAAACCCCTCATCAATTTTAGTAGTAATTTACATACATTTTCAATTGCCTTTCTCTGTGGATCGACTCTTATTCCCACTTCTACAAGTCTAATTTTTAGGAGTAAGGTTTATTTTTGATAACCCTCGATAAGCTCATCAAATTTTTAGCATTGTTGTCGAGGAAGCGTCTTAATTGATTTTGTGTGTTTTTGCTATAACCTACTACTGAAAAAAAATCATATATATCTTTAATTAGACAAAATTAAAAATTTGTAATTTTAATTATCGTCAATTTTTTCATTTAGCATAATTGTTTATATGTTTCTAGCTTAAAAATACCTTTTTTTGCAGGTAACAGACGTCCTGAACAAAACTAGTTGATCTATTAGATCATTATCCCTAGTGGTTTTGGGCCAAATTCGATCAATTTCTAGGAGTTTTCGAAAGTTTTTAGTTTCTGACGCAATTTTTAAATTTTTAAATTTTATGTTTAGTTTTTTTATTTTTTTTCCACTTAGTTTATGCATAATATTCATTCTTCTAATTTTGGTTTACAGTTTGATTTGGAGAGAATGAGAAAACCACAAAGAAATTAAGGAAAGCAACTAGAAAAAGGAGACACGAGATCAATCTTACGGGACTTACTTTGTTATTTACAAGTGATTCAGATTCACAAGAACAAAGAGACATGGTTCAAATTTTAAAGGATCGAAATAGAACATTAAATGTAACAATTATGGAAAAAACAGAAGAGAAATGAGAGAAAAAATGTCAGCTAGGTTATGTTCCAAATATCTCCTCTTTCTGTCGTCATTTAACATTTCCCTTTACATAAGACTAGGTTTAACCGAGGGACACCTGCCAATTATGGGACACTTGGCACTTCTCATGGATGTGAGAAGGCCTCACCGGTGTGACTTAACATGTTACAATCGTGACTAGCTTCTCACGATCATGAGAGGCATGGCTTGCATGGATGTTGTCCTTGAGAAGCATGGGTGAGAAGGCAACTCTCATGAGAAGAATGCATGGGAGCTGGCTGGAATGACAATGTGTGGGCGTTGGTGTGAGAAGCAACTAGCTGGATAAGAGGCATGCATGCTTAGGAGCTATCACCATGAGAGCATGGCAAGTGCATGAGAGTTGTCAAAAAGCATGAGAACATGACATGGGAGCTGGCGACAAGGAAGCATGGTAGTTGGCATCACTATGAGAAATGGGCTGTCAAGAAGCATAAGAAGAATGCATGGGTGTGAGAAAGTCTCAAGCCCATGCAACTAGCTGTCACAATCGTGAGACTCCTCCACTCACAGTTGTGACAATTTTCCAACAAGTTGTGAGTGGTCTTTCACCTTAATTCTTCACATTTCGTCTCTTCTTCTTTTAATCTCATCTTCTTCTTGCTCCATGGATCAATAGAGTATGGACATTGAGAATATGGCTTCAATGAACATGCTTTTAGGTCACTTTAGCTCATTTACTTCCCAAATGTACCTAAGATCAAATATGAGCTAAAATGAGTATCCTAAACATTTATAAGGCATTAATCACTAAGTGTGGTAGATTAAATGAATCAACATTGAGCATATATCAATGACCTACACTGTCTCTTATGCCAAAGGGACCATAAATCCTTAAGTCACAACTTTTCCAGTGTGATAATGCTACTATGCTTAACATATTCAACTTGCTTCCCTCTTTAAAAGGATGGCTGAAAAATACTTTAATAAGTCATAGATTTGAAAATTGAGACATAAAGGATACTTAAACTATTCAAAATGATTTTTAATGTTTGGTTTACTTCATATAGAAAGAAAGAAACTTAACCTTTGGTAACCAAACTTGTATAATTAAGGAAACCACTAGTAGGATTGTCCACAAGATTAAAAATTACGCTATAATGAAAGAAGACTAATTGGATTTATCACTAGAACTATATTGTAAACTCTCAATTAACTAAAGTCCTATGGTAATCTGTGACCGCGCGTCGTAACGCTAATCAAAATAAAATAACTAGACTATTACTGTAGCAGTGGCGAGTCTAGGTCGATCCCACAGAGAGTGTGTGTAAAGTTTATGAAATAAAATTAATCGGTGTTTACACTTAATGGGGGGAGGGGTTTGTATTTTTAAAGATGAAAATAAAATAAAACTAACTAATAAAAACAAATAAAAGAAAACATG
Organism: Erythroxylum cataractarum; assembly: GCA_024703695.1. Lineage (NCBI taxonomy): Eukaryota > Viridiplantae > Streptophyta > Magnoliopsida > Malpighiales > Erythroxylaceae > Erythroxylum > Erythroxylum cataractarum. Next base: position 40,758,071 of record JANJEY010000002.1, on the reverse strand, counting down.
CAATAAAATGAAAAATGTGGGGAATTTGGTAGGGACCCGGTTCTTCGATTCAATCTCGGCCTACACCCTGATTAAGCATAGCCAATGTTCGAACGGTCACATCATTACCAACACACTTAACACATTCAATAACTCAGGGCTTATGAACAATGAGGGGAAACCCAGCGAATTATGTATATGAGTGTTAAGGAAGAAGCAAGAAAGCTCTCAAATATCACATTATTTACAATATCCACCCTAACAATTAAATATATTGGTCTCCCTATCTCTAACAGAAAGCTAAGATTCAGGGAATGTCAGCCTAAGATAGACAAGATATAAAAAAAGGTTAAACCATTGGAGCAATAAAGATTTATCATATGGAGGAAAGTTAACATTGATCAAATCAGTCCTAAGTTCTCTACATATTTACCGGTTAACTTATATGTTGCTTTTTAAAGGAGTAACCCAGTTTATAAAAAATGATAAGGAAGTTCTTATAGAGTGGAAGAACACAGAGGAACACGATGGCTAATGTTAAATGGCAAGATATGTTTCTGCCTTACAATGAAGGAGGGGTAAGCATCCAAGCTATAAAAACCAATAACCTGATACAAATAGCTAAAAGACTATGGATGATAATCAATAGGGAAAGCACCTTATGGTCTAAATGGGTACACACATATGTGTTAAAAGGTAAAAGTTTATTAGAGCTCAAAGAGTGCCAAAATCACTCTGATTTTATATCTTAGATTTGTAGGATAAGGGACACTGTAGCTTGATAATATGCATAATAGGCAATGAGAAAAGAGCTTCAATCTTTTACGATAATTGGCTAAAAAAATACCACTTTTCTTATCCAAATTAAGAGTTCTTTGTGAAAGAAGATTTCAAATGAATGTAAAAGTTCAAGAATTGATAGTAGGGAACCAATGGTAAACCATCCACAGGAGATAACCTCAATTTTGCCATATTACAATCCTCACCAATAAACTAAAGATAGATATATCTGGAAAGCTCATTTAAGTGACAATTTCTCCAATAACTCTTGTAGAGAATTCCTGAGGAGAAAGGAAAGAGAAGTGAGATAGGATAAACTAATGTTAAACAAAAATCAGTCCCCCAAGGTATCCTTTATGCTATGTTTATGTTTGAGGAACAAACTTGTAATAAAAAAATATATTGAGTTTCCTCCATATTTAGGAAACTTGTGTATTCTGCAGGGTTCAATCTAAATCCATATCACATTTATTCTTGGAATGTTTAGCTGGATTTGAGAAAGAGTACATGTTTTCCTAGCTCTAGACCAAAAATTCCTCTACTTTCAAGATATATTAGAATGACTACAAGGAGACAACTATTTAACCAAGAACATGAAACTATAGGCAATCAACTCCATAGGAATTTGTATACAGGCCAAATGGAAACAGAGGAATGCTAAAATCTTGAAAGTTGAGCAAATAACCAAGGAGGATGCAATGATGATTTCCTTAACCAAAAGTAGAGAGCTGGAATTATGAGTAAACACAAAGGCCACTCCAATTGAACACTAAACATAATGCGGTAGTCTAGTTTTCAACTTGCTCCGTTGTTTTGTACATTTGTCTAAGCTAGTCAACAACTTTAGTTTTCATTGTAAGGCTTTGTAACCCTTTTAATCAGTTATAATATATTCAACTTTTTAACTCTAAAAAAAGCCCCACTCCTCCACTTTTTTTCATAAAAAAATTTGTGACTACTCCATCTATGTAGTTCAATTGGCAAGTTTACTCTCATTCTGCCAGCTTAACAATGTTATATGTTCAAGTAACACTTATTTTATTACCACTTTATATAATAGTATAATATATTGGACATTCCATCTATTCCAAGCACACATACCATTTAGTAACTAACTAACCCTCTTTCCAAGCTAACTAACTCAATCTTGAATCACAACTCATTCTTAAACAACATTTATAAACTAAAATTTATTTTTATCTCCACACTCCATACCATTTACTCATAAACAAGCATAAAAATTTTGCAATGCACTTTTGAAGAACCAAATATGGGAATTAGTACTCAAAATAGAAATCTCATAATGTCATTAAATGTAAGTGGCTATCCTGAATCAAGTATAAGCTACATCTCATTGCAAAATGATTTACATAGAGACTTAGTATTGACATTCAACCTTATAGTCAAACCTATTACAGCCTAATTAATACTCTGATTAACTTTTGAAAATAATTGGATCGTGTATTAATTAAATATCAATAATGTATTCCTTTAAGGATACTTAGAGGGGGAAGTTATCGTGAGACACAATCCAATTATCTTTGAATTGTATAAACTTATCTTGTTATTTTATAAAAATCTACATAATAAATATTAGCAATCTTCCTTTTCAAATATCATCTCTTTTACATTTTCATTTGTATTCTTAATTTCTGTTCGATAAAATCATTTTGTCCTTAATTCACATATTAATTAGTCTGTGTAAATACTAAGAGAAATTCAATTATCAAATTATTTTGGTAAATATAAAGCAAGTAGCAGCAAAAAAATAAAATAAAGAATCGCTGGCAACTAATTGGATCCGTAAATTGGTCAAACCGCACTTACAATAGTATTATTAAAAGTCCCATGTTACAATGACAATACGTACACGACGTCGTTTTCCGTTGCCAAGGTGGGACTCACTCTCCTTTTTCTTTTATAAAAAGCCTGAACACGTGCCAGCGCCGTGATCTCGGAATACAGCCTTTTCTTTGTGGCATTTCCGTTATAACATGTTCTCCTAAGGTCTTTTTCCTGACCTGCTTCTATTTATCTCACCTTCTCCTACTCTCCCCGCTCTAGCTAGTGAGAGCTCTCTTCTCCCTAAACCCGACGAAACACACACCAGAAAAGAAGAACAGCCAATTTTAAAATTTCACCAGGCTCACTCCGTTTGTTCCCCAAGAAAATTTCCGGCGAAAAAAATCATTGCGAAAGCAGGGGTTCTTCGAGAGCAGAGATAACTGAGAGTAAAAATGACATCGGGGACAAGAATGCCGACATGGAAGGAGAGGGAGAACAACAAGAAAAGAGAAAGGAGGAGGAGAGCGATCGCCGCAAAAATCTTCGCCGGACTAAGAATTTATGGTAACTACAAGCTCCCCAAGCACTGCGACAATAATGAAGTCCTCAAAGCCCTTTGCAGCGAAGCTGGCTGGACCGTTGAAGAAGATGGCACCACCTATAGAAAGGTAACTCTTAAACAACAACTTGTGGCTACTCTTGATTTTGCTTGTGCAAGGAGTTGTATGTTGATGGAGCATAATGTGCACTTTAGCTCTTTATTTTGTACGACGATAACTTGCGCCGGTGGTTTCTGGTTATCGGTTTTTAATTAGATCTATATCTGATTGGTCCAAGAGTTGGAGCCGCACCTGATTTTTCTTATTTTTAATTGTGTGCAAACGTGCACTGGTTGTATGAGAGAATAATAGCGAGAGTCGTGATGGAGAGTTGAGATTGTCTTAGTATAATCGACCTTTTCCCTGTTTGTGGCCTTTTACTTTTAAAATGCACGGAAGCATGGGATCAAAAGATTCGTTATGCTTCGATCTATTAGCAGGAACATGGGGGACAGGGGACTCCAAGAAAGAGCAGATTAAACCTGGACAGCATGTTCTTCACCAAATTGTCCTTCCCCTGTGAACAATATGACCCGTCCAGATTCCGTTTGATCCGAGGGCGTTTTCATCATTCAATCGTCTTTGATTTTTAATGCAACTGATTGTCTAATTTTGCATTTTCTCGTGAACCCAAATCTGTCTCTTTAGTTCGTTTTCATTTTAACTCGAAGGTCATTTGGGGCATTTCATGTTTCACTCTTGCGTGAGACGACTTGGTTTACTGGGTATTCGGTGTTGACCTAGACCTAATTTGTTGCTTAATTAATGTTTGGTGTTGGAAGGTTGAAAATGACTGTCTTCATTTTCCTCTCTTTTTCTTTTTTCTTTTTTCTTCTTCTGGGTTTTGAACGGGGAAGGGAGATATCAAATCCTTGGATTCCCTTTTCGTGGAATGTTTAGTTTAGGAATATTTTAAGGGTATAAAGCGTGTTAAGACATAAGAGTGGTTAGGGGGTGTCTTTGAGTATGATTATTGTAATGGGAACATGTGGGGGAAGATGGCGTGTCGTGGGTGCAGTACACTGATAACTTCATCTTTTGACATTAATTTGTCTTTAACAAAGTTTTTGTCGGGTCGCAATTACTCTAGTGCCCTTCGGTCTTCTCTTCTCCACTTGTTTTCAAGCCTTTGTGGCGGAAGATTCCTACTTATTGCTTGATAAAGCCGGGAATTTTGGTATCTTAGCTATTAATGATATTCGTCTTCTGAGAGGTGGGCAGGAGTCCCACCAAACTTGGAATGAGACCTGGGTAGGAATCAACTATTATCAACATGTCTGAAAATGAAATGCAGCAAAACTTTGATAATGTCTTGTTCATCTTCTATTTCCAAAAGATAAGATCAAATAAATACAAGTGGACACGTTTATAGTGGACACAATTGCTGCCCATGGCATTTCACCAGACAACGATTTGTCATGTGAACTAGGCATCCTATTACCAAAGCTTTCAATCCCCATTTCTTACTCGCCTAGTCTGACTGTTGTGCTATCAGACTGGTTCCAAGTTTCGGAGCTTGCCATTTGCGCATGAAAATTATTTTAAACCTTAGATATAGACATCTTTTCTGATCTCTTTTAATCAACTGATAAATTTGGTGAAGTTAGACGGAACTGATGCATTATCAGTGGTTGGAGATTTCTTTTCCACACGTGGGGACTGACTTGTTATCATCTTTAGGCCATGGCTTAGGACACAGGAAGGAATGGAATTAAACCCCTGAGCTCAAGCCTTGAGGCTACTTGAGTTATCACGTGGGCTACTATCTCTAGTAATTCTAGAGAGACAGATAGTTGATTCTGCAAATAGACTTGTTTATACATGAAGATATAACTCATTTCTTAATTGCACTGAGGAGTTAAGAGATTTCTGGGTAATGCTTCCATGTTGGAAATTTTATGTTAATTGCCACAGTGGCAGTCCTGCACTCTGAAAATCTCCTTCAAATCCTTTGATTGTGATCAGGATGATACTTAACTCTTTAAGTTCGACTTGCTTGAAGGATAGAGTTGTTTTTGTTATTACAACTCTAGCTCCTAAATGCTGAATGTTGTTACAGAATCTTTCATGAGAAATTGAAATGATGTACATGAATTTGAGCTTTAGAGATTGAGGGCCTTGAAGTATTATTCAAGTGATTGTAAGATGTGAGGTCACCATAATCTTCAAACTGGCCAGAAACATACTTGTGAGGCAAACTGTTGCTTTTTTCATTTTGTTTTCTGCGTTATGTCACGTACCAGGATATCTGCCTGCTAAACATATACAATTTGTGAATGATTTTCCCCTTAATTTGTTTGTATTTCTATAGGGATGCAAGCCTGTGGAACGTATGGACATTGTCGGAGGGTCTACATCAGCTAGTACATGCTCATCATATCAACCTAGTCCCTGTGCATCCTATAACCCAAGTCCTGCTTCATCTTCTTTTCCTAGTCCTGTATCATCTAGTTATGTTGCCAATGCTAGTTGCAATGCTGATGCCAATTCCCTTATTCCCTGGTTGAAAACGCTCTCATCTAGTTCTTCATCAGCCTCATCTAAGCACCCGCATCATATTTATATTCACAGTGGCTCCATAAGCGCTCCGGTCACCCCTCCCTTGAGCTCTCCAACTTCCCGAACTCCCCGTACTAAAAATGACTGGGATGAACCAGCTGCTACCCCATCGTGGCTGGGACAGAATAATTCTTTCTTGCCTTCGTCAATGCCTTCCTCTACTCCACCAAGTCCTGGACGTCAGGTCCTGCCAGATTCAGGATGGTTTGCTGGTATCCAGATTCCTCAAAGTGGACCGTCATCACCAACATTTAGCCTTGTCTCCCGAAACCCGTTTGGCTTCCGAGAGGATGCATTGTCAGGTGCAGGGTCACGCATGTGGACTCCAGGGCAAAGTGGGACATGTTCTCCTGCAGTTCCTGCTGGGATTGATCAGACTGCTGATGTTCCAATGGCAGATAGTATTGCAGCTGAGTTTGCATTTGGTTGTAATGCAACAGGCGTAGTAAAACCATGGGAAGGAGAAATAATACATGAAGAATGTGTATCGGATGATCTTGAGCTCACACTTGGCAATTCTAAGACCAGGTAAATTGGTTATAGATCTAAGAATTAAGCTGTAGCAGGATCTTTGAAACTCATAGTTTGTCTCCAGATTTGATTGAAGTTGGAATGATTTTCTTTCCTTATATAGGTAGAGAGAACGAATAGAAGAGGCTTAAGTGAGAGTTAGCCATGGATCTGTTAATATGGCTTCTTCCTTCCCTCCATGCCTTCACGTGAATGAGTGCATATTCTGCATGTTTTGATTGGCGTCTGTAGGAGCACCTGTTCATTCTTTTTCCTTTTTCCCCCATTGCTTTCAACAAAGAACCTCAATTTTAGATTAGATATAGTTCTTGGCAGTGACTTCGCCCCTTCACTCCAATCCATCTGTTGCTTTTTTCCTTTTAATCTTTCTAGAAGGGTTCATTTATAGCTTGATACTCTGTATGGTGTAGGATTTGTGATTGGAATGGCATTTGGATTTCAAGAGCACCACTTCCTGTTTCATCTTCTGATTATTGTTATATTCTTTATGATTTTATTACTTTCCCAATCTGTTACCATTGCCTTTGCACACCAATAGTCCTTGTTTACAGTCGCTTGCCTCGAATAATTTCAACACTGAGGAGATGGAAAGGCTAAAAAATATTGCAGAAGATAGGTAAATTTGGTGATGTAGAAATGGAAAATTTGCACATTGTTGTTGTCATGGGCTTATGGTGCCAAGCGTTAGTTAAGGAGAATTAGGAATGGGAACAAGCACCAAACTCTGTAGACAAGGGCAACGTTTGTTTTCGTTCGTTTTTTTTGGTCCTAGATCAGGTATCCACTGGCGGATCCAGTGACTAATTGCTGGTTTGTAGGCACCTCACAGGATGGGACAGTTGGTCCAAAGATTTAAGGCTGCTGTATACCTAAAATCAAATATCGAACTCTTGACCTTTAGTCCTGTCCACTTAACCACACTCCTTGAGTTAACTTTTCTTTTCGTTTTACACTCGATTTGTATCGCTCTTTTGTTGAAAAAGGGAGAAATCAAACACGAAAAGTTTGAATCTGGAAAGATCATCCAAGTAAATTGCGGCCATTTAAGAAAACGCCACTTCTGTTGATGATTCCACTTCCCACCCCTTTCTCCCTTAGAAACCGGCGGAATTAATGCTGTGAAGAAACCGCCACATGTAAAGATCCACTTCTGTTCTGTTGATGGTTCCACTTCCCACCCCTTTCTCCCTTAGAAACCGGCGCAATTAATGCTGTGAAGGAACCGCCACATTTAAAGATCCATCGGTAACACTTTTGAATTCCACAACTCCAACCAATCACCTCTCTCCGAGACCCAAATAGCCCAGTTGAGAATTGCTGCAGCAGGATTTTCAGGCAACGTGCTAAGGAATATATCTGATGAGGTGGGTTATTGATCGGCGGCAATAGACCCTGGACTTCTTGTTTCAAAAAGTTGAATCTTCAATTTTAAGGGCCCTCAGTCGCAGGCCCGATCACCGTTGAGGGATTGAATCACAGTTTGATCTTGGTCAATATCTTAACAGAGCGGTCCACTACCTTCTTGATGTTGCCAGAAGTCGAACCTAGGACCTTGTTTCAACTAACCATGTTAGTTTGCCAACCAAGCTACCCGTGAGCCCTGGACTTCTCTTTTGAGCGATGAGTGACAATATTCCCTTGAAGTGAACAGCCGACAAATGCTTCTGCAGAAGATAAAATTGTGGATATGTAAGCAGTGCTAAGACGTTCAGGTGGACCTCATGATGAGCTTCGTTTGAAAACTTCTTAGGAAATCCAAATTAAAAACATGGAATTGTAAAATATACAGGAAATGTTCTCAACCGTGAAGTGTCATGGTAGCTATGGTTGCAGCGACACCTTGGTGATTTTAAAACAAAAGGAAATTGCATAAACCACCAAAGTTACAAACATTATATCAGATTTTTATTAAAAATATTTTATTATTAGACATAATAGCTTTTATCTAAAATATTTTGTGTTTGAAAATATTTAAATATAAATTTATTTTTTAATTTAGTCCTTTAATTTTTTAATTTATAACTCTAATATGATATTTTCAGTATTTTGGCTTCTAATTCTTTACTGACCATTAGATTAATTAATATAAATTAGTATTGATCTAATGATATTGTTTAAATTATGTGCACGTGATATTTGGGCAATTTATGGGATGAATATTACATTGTTAACGTTAATATATGATCTTAGATCTATTCAACAAACTTGTCTAAGTTTAATCATAAATTCCAATCAATATCCATTACCTTTAGAAGGATTCTTCTAAATCTAATTGTTTATACATACTTGAAATTTATGAAATTTTATTTTGATTGATTGAGGTATATTGATGTTGTTAATTTAATGTTATTTTTAGTTATACAAATTTCATCATTTGGTATTAAATCTCGTTTCCATTTGCTTTAAAGTTATTTTCTCTCTTTTTTTTTTCTTCTAATTTTTGTGATCTTGCATGTCGTATTCTTATATTCTTTTTTGAAAAATCTTACTGATAATGAATAAAGTATTTTTTAGGGCATAAACACCTTTTGTATCATTCAAACAATTATTTAAATACGTTTTTGGATAAGATTTTTTTAATAAAAATAAGTAAAATCAATTTTTAAAAAACTCCTTGGGTATGAAACTTTTAGCTTTTTGATATCTTTTTTGGGTAAATTTTTTTTTGGAAAAATGTTATAAATCACTTAATTTTTGGAGGAGGAAGAAAAAATCATTTAAGATTGCCAGAAATGGCTCCTTCGACAATGATATGTCACTTAGTCCGGCCACTATTTATAAACAAATTGTATGACCTATCTAGAGCTTGAAGATAAAGTATTTACAATTATGTCATTATAAATATTTATAATTTTGTCATTACTAAATATTTACAAATCTACTACCACTGGATATTTACAATTCTACCACTAATGAGAATTTACAATTATATCATTATTGAATATTTATAACTTTTCCCCTGTTTCTATATTTATAGTTTTTGTTAATCAAAGAAAAAAATTGTCATTGTTATTAGTTTGAAACGAGTGTCTTGGTATGCTTTATTTATTACAATTTCTTGAGTTGAGTATTTTATTTATTCACATGATAAGTTTGACATATTTTAGATAACTGTACATGTAGTTTTTGACCAGTTTTCCTATGTTTAATGTAGAATTTTGATAATGTTAATTTTTTTTTTATCATACTTTGGATGTAATTGAATATTGTGTGCTTATGAGCTTACATTTCATAAGTCTAGGAATTATAATGTTTTTATTGATATTATTTTCTTCCAATAATAATCAAATGTTCATTGTTTGTTGGGATGCTTAAATTGATCAAACGAATCCATTGAATATTATGAATCAATACAATGTTACTATCATAAATTGAATGGCATATTTGATTGTAACATTTAATATATTGTTTTTACATGTGAATGAGTCCATTTTTTATGCTTAGTGGTCTATCATTCAACAACCACTTTTATAAGATGTTGAAGAAAGAGTGAATAACATGATCTTGTATTATATGTGTATTATTATTGCTCTTATGATTTTTCTTTAGCTTTGAGCAATCCTTAATTCTTTGTCATCTTGAAGTTTAATAAGACTAATAAAAAATAATAAGTTGACTCTCTCATAATAAATTCAACGATCTTAAAATTGGACCTGGTCTTGAGAGATGACTCTCATACTAAATCTATTATTGAGAGTTTTGCTGATGACAAAAGTTTTATAATGATCGGTAGTACTCAAATCAATTATGATGATCATGATTATCAAATGGAGGAGTTAATACATGATAGCATCCCAAATATTGAGGGTGCTAAGGAATTTTTTAAAGTCATCGGCAATAAATATAAGATTTTCTCCAAGAATGAGAAAAATTAGCTCTTAAACATTATGCATGCCACTATGTATGATGGTGTTAGTGAGATTCTAAAGTGAAAAGTGCTAGTTACGCTATGTTTTTGGCATGCTTTTAAGAATATTTTATTTTTATTTTGATGGCTCCTATAGGATTTGGTATATAATTTTCCTTATAATTTGATTTTAGGTTTTGTTCTATCTCTCAAATGTAGAAAAAATTGAACTCGAGCAAGTTAGAGCTAATTTGGAGAATTTTTGACATAATTTTGGAGGAACATGACATTAACATGGACCCATTTTCTTAAACACAACAATAACACAATACAATGTCCCACCTTTGTTTCACCCTAGTGTGTTATGTTTCGTAGAGAATTTGCCATATGATCAAACACACCTTAAATAGGTACTTGTGTTCTCAACATTACACATATTTGTGTCTATATTCATATCTTTAATACTCGTATTCTCGAGATGAAGCTTCGAACATATGATTTACGACGTTATTAATGCAATATGGGCTAAACACTAGCAAGACCTACCTATGTTTTGGATCCATATTATAGTGATTTGTTACAAAAATTTTAAAAAGAGAGGTTAAGCAACACAACACTAACATTATCCCCTACTAAACCCATATTAGCAATATCTTCTACACAAATTTTGGGGTTTGTGGTACAAAAGGATGAAGAGGGCCATAGGTCAAAAGGGAGAGAAAAAAAGAGCTAAATTAGAGCATCTTAGAACAATATAATAGGAATGTTGGAGAAAGAAGGAGATTCCATTAAGATTTAATTATGAAATTCAACATTTCTAGATTCACGAGAACGAGCTCTTGTCTTTTGTTTTGTTCCTTGTTTATTGTTGGTTTTCATTATAGTATGAACTAAATCTATCGTTAAGGTTAAAAATGCAACTTATGTGGGATATCTCAATTATTAATACATGATTAGTTATTACTTGGATTGAATTTGTTCTCTTTAATCTTGATTGTTGAATTTATGTCTGACCATCGTGGATTTAATCTTAGAGATTGTATGAAGGACTAAAAAGAGAATTATAATTCATACACTAGGTAAATAAGCATTTTAGATTTAAAGATAGGGATATCTTAGACTATTGTAGTAACTAATATATTAACTACTCTAAATGAGTTTGATTCGGTTAATCGTGCATTGAGAGGTGGTAATTACTTAATTAGATATACATGTGTAATTGAGAGACAGAGCATAGATATCTTAGGTTAATAACATTTCAACACTTATAAATAATTTTTCTTAATAATTGAAATTCCTTTTAAGTGAACCTTAAAACCCTAACATTTTATCATGTTAATTTTTCTTGATAGTTAATCACCTTACTTTAGTTAGGTAAGTAATTTTGTTGGACTCCGCTGTCGGAGCCCAACATCATACATGAGAGCGTGGCGTGAAACATGCGAATTATACATTTAAGGAAAAAAAACCCGCGGAAGATTAATGGGCCTATTGGAAAACATACTTGAAACCTGCTTTTATGTGATTTAATAAACAAGGCTAAACATGTAAATTAAACGATTGAGGAATGAGGCCATCGAAAATTCAATGGACCCATCGTGAACATACTCAAAACTTGCTTTCATGCTTATTTATGCTCCAAAATATGAGTTTCATAAAGCTTTTAGAATATCTCAAACAAAATTACAACTTTGAGTTCAAGAGTCAAAAGTACAAAATACTCTTGAACCAATAATACTTGAAATGAAACTAAAGTCTTGACTTCCAAAAATATAACATTGAAAATAAACAAACATAACAAAATGAAACTGGAGTGCTGCCGTAACTCGTGACTCACTCGATCTCTTGCTCGTCACCTGTATGGGGGAGATTAGAGGGGGTGAGCTATAAAGCTCGTGGGA
>JANJEY010000002.1:40719146-40737459 GCA_024703695.1 Erythroxylum cataractarum | reverse complement strand
TTATTATTATTATTATTATTATTATTATTATTATTATTATTATTATTGTTGTTGTTGTTGTTGTTGTTGTTGTTGTTACTGTTGTTGTTGTTGTTGTTGTTGTTGTTGTTATTGTTGTTGTTAATATTATCGTCATCGTCGTCGTCGTCGTCGTCGTCGTCGTCGTCGTCGTCATCATCATCATCATCATCATCATCATCATTATTATTATTATTATTATTATTGTTATTATTATTATTATATATTCTATATTTTTTATTAGAGTTATAAACTGAATTTTTGTATAATTTAATATCTAAAATCTAAATTCCTATAAGAATATTCAACAAAATACTAAGATATATAATATTCATACCTTTATAATTTTTTTAAAAATCATGTCTTCATAAGTTATTTTACATATAAATAGCAAACACTAAAAACTAATTTTACCAAACATCAAATGACAAACAGCTAATGTAATTAGTTGATTAAATCAGCTAATATAATCAACTATCAGCTAACAGAGTTAATAACTAATGCAATCAGTTGATTGCCAAACAGGCCCTAAATGTTCATCAGGTTGTTTAATGTGAAAGGAGATTCATAACAAAAGAATAAATTGTTTCAATACTATGGCCTTCAAATAAGTGTCTGTAAGCATTTTGCAAACATACCTCGACAGTTTTCAAGTCAACGTTCATAAGTTCTTTATGACTCTCAAATTTTGGAAGTGGAATATAAATACGCTTTTCCAACCTCCTCCTGCATTTGTCACAGTAAATTAAAAGAAGCAAGAACCATTAACCTAATAAGCTGCATAAATGTGTTTCCATACATCAACCCACAACCCACGAGTCATTCCTATCGTTTTATAGGTCAGGATAAAGTAAAAAAGAAGGATCCCAATGAATTGGCAATATAAAAATATGAAAATTTTAAAAGCATATTTTTATTATTAAAATTTAAGATCCATACATTAGTGATTCAATTCACAAGTCTCCATACTCAACAAAATACTAAATGATCAAAACAACAGCTAACGTCATACAAAAATAAAATCACTAAAAATAGTAACAACAATAACAAATAATAGTAACAACAACCGAACAACAATCTTAGATTGCAAAACACCAAGAGAACTGTGCTAATAAGCACACAGATGATAAAAAAAAGATTTCTTTGCACATTTCTAGATGCAAAATTATTAATAATAGTATCAAAATCCATATTGTCTAAGATGTCCTTATCGATACATAAAATAACTAAACCATTCAACCTTTCTTGTGACATTAATGAGTGTTTGACTGTAAAATAAAAAAGCATTTTTTAGTAAATATAACTTTTTTGACAACTAAAATACGACTTTTTAATAAGCTTAAATTTAGAGCTTATCGAAAAAGCACTTTTCAGGTAGACTTTTTAGATCAATTAATGAGCATATTTTTAGTCCCTTTTGTCCTTATATTTTATACATAATTCTCAAAATATCCACAAACTCATCTTCACATTTATTTTGGGATTTATATAATATTATTTGACTTTTTTATATGTTTTAATATTTATTTTTGATATTACTTTTACTTATGTTATAATCCATATAAAAGATTTGGTTAGATATATTTTCATTTATATTTTATATGGTTTAAAATTATATAATAATAAATATATTGTACTTTGCATATTGTTTAATATACTTTAAATAATATTTATATGCATAAATAATATTTATTATAAAATACAATAGAGTTAAAATTAAAAGTACTTATTTTTATGTTGCCAAACTGTCTATTTTTTGAAGCTCTTTTAAAAAAGCTCTTTTTAAAATAACAGCAAAACAGTCAACTGGCTTCTTAGAAAAGCTCTTCTAAAAAGACATTTACAGAAAAAAGCTCTACAGATAAAAACTCTACTAGTATAAACCCAAGTAAACAAAGTGCCTATTTAGATAGGTTTATATCAGTAAAGCTCTTGTCAGTAGAGCTTTTCTGAGAAGAGCTTTTCTAAGAAGCCAGTTGACTGTTTGACTATCGTTTAAAAAAGAGATTTTTTTGAAAGAACTTCATACAATAGGCTGTTTGGCAACATAAAAATAAAAAGTACTTTTAATTTTTAACTGTATTTTATTTTTTAATAAAAATTATTTATGCATATAAATATTAGTTAAAATATATTAAACAATATGCAAAGCACAATATATTAATTATTATATAATTTTAAACTATATGAAACATAAATGAAAATATATCTAACCAAATCTTTTATATAGACTATAATATAAGTAAAAATAATATAAAAAATAAATATTAAAACATATATAAAAAGTCAAATAATGTTATATAAATCTCAAAATAAATGTGAAGATGTGTTTGTGAATATTGTGAGAATTATGTGTAAAAACATAAAGATAAAGGGAACTAAAAATATGCTTATTAATTGATCTGAAAAATTTATCTGAGAAGGTGATTTTTTAAGAAGCTTCAAATTTGAGTTTCTTAAAAAGCTATATTTTAACTTCTAAAAAAGCCATTTTTATGAAAAAGTGTGTTTGAATTTTACAGTCAAACATTCATTTTTTTTAAACAATTTTTGCGGTGAAAAAAAAGTGTTTATTCATCCTCTAAAAGTTGAAACAAACATGGATTTATTATTCACTTGAAGAAAGTATCTCTAAATTGATTTTTATCAAAAATATATGTTTTTACATAAATTAAAAAAGTAAATAATGGGAGTATTTACTGATAATTAAAAAATTGAACCAACTTCAGTTCAATTATGAAAAGTTTGAATTATCTAACTTTTTTGTTTGATTTTTTTATAAAAATCAATCAATTTATTAATTATTCGGTCAATTTCTGTAAACTAATAATTTTTTTATAAACTAAAATTAATAAATTCATTTTTATTTAATAATTCTTTTTAATTAAATTTAAATTAATAATAAAAAAATTTTAATCATATTTTAAATTCTTTAATTTTATTTAATACCATCGGACTAAACTTTTTAAATCTTAAAATTTTTATTTTTAAATTTCTGTTTGATTTTAAAAAAAATAGTTCACACCAAAATAATTGATAATTAATGAGGGAGCTTGCCTTTGAAGATACTGAATAATAATCTCAAGAATTGTAGTATTGTACAGTAAAAGATTAAATATATATATATATATATATATAAAAAGTCAAACTGAACAACCAACCAACCAACTAACAGTTCACCTGATAAGCAACGAACGAACACTCAAAGCCACCGCCCATCGATTTCGATTCCAAATTCCCAAATTTCGCCTTTCCGGATACAAGTTTTGGAAATTCTTCCTCCTTCTGTCTTTGCTGTTATTGCTGAAGTAAAGCTCAGATCCTTTCCCAAGCTTGTAGCTCTTTGAATTTCAGTTCTTCCAAGAATCAATCTGTAGAAACCGGAATTCAAAATGGCTCGAGCAGGAGGAATAACCAACGCAGTGAACGTTGGAATAGCGGTGCAAGCCGATTGGGAGAATAGGGAATTCATTTCCCACATCTCTCTCAATGTTCGTCGCCTCTTTGATTTCCTCCTTCAATTCGGTACCATGCACTCACCTTTTTTCGATTTTTTGAGATTGATTGATTGATTTTAGTGGTACCCAATTCGTTTTACGGTTGTGTAGAGGCTACTACCAAGTCCAAGTTGGCATCGCTTAATGAGAAGCTTGATACTTTGGAACGACGTCTTGAGCTGCTCGAAGTCCAAGTTGGTACTGCCACAGCCAACCCTTCTCTTTTTTCAACCTGATTTCTTGTGTTTTTTTGACTGGGTACTGTTCTGATTCTGCTGTAATTGCCCATAAGAACTTGGCTCGCAAATATAGCATGTGTTGTATTTGTTTGTCTCTAATATGTTCATCATTTTGTATCTGGGTTTAAGTCAAAACCCAGTCTTTCAACTTTTGTTCGCTAATATAATGCCTTATAGTGATTGTTATTTACTGAGCAGCAAGCTGCTGCACTCGCTTATGGTTTACTGAATTCCGAATGGATTATTCTGATTTTGGCATCTTATGCTTTATGGTAAACTGACAATTTTGGTTCGTCTTTGTGAGTGGAAAATTTTGCTAAAGTTGTCTTTTCCGAGCCTTTAAGTTAGTATCTGCAGAAGGAGCATTTTACACCTGAACCCGATAGTTAGTCTGAACATCAGTGACTCATTGAGAGCACAAGGCTGCTTGATCTTCTTAGGTACCCTCATTACGTATAAGATCTTAAAAATATGCGAAATCTGTTTATCTTGGAGTGGCTAAAATCTTTTTCAGCCTTGCATGGTAAAACAAGTGTAATATCATGAAAAATGAAATTGGTTTCTGTATTGGCTATCAAATTCCTAAACCAAAATAGCAGCAACATGGAAAAATAATTTTTAAGCTTTAATGTCTGGCCCGCTGGACACCGAAATGGAATAATAAAATAGCTGTTTGTGGTGATCCCAATTGGTTTCAAACTATTAAATCACCAGTGATTCATAAACAGTTAAATTGTTTGATCCAAAAAGGAAAGCAAAGGAAGAGAGAAAAGCCTACAAGACACTATCTTATTGTAATCTGTGCCTTTATCCACCTGCACTCTACAGAGAAGTAAAATGATGAGAATCTATTTCCCTAATTGCTGGCTACCAATTCTATTCATTCCATTTATTTGAGATTGTCATTTTGCTAGTGCACTGCTTTGATGTTCAAATTCTTCTGCTGTTTCATAGTTGATGAATTGAACATCAGACTGTAAATCTCAACATAGTTCAATGAACCATTCTTCCTGTTAAAATCATCTCAGGTGTTTACTTTGAGAGCCTGTGAATTTTGAGAAGAAGAAAATGAAAGATCATATTATAGCATGAGTTTGAGAAAAATTTTCAAAAATCATGCTAACAATAATTTCTCAAGCTCATGCTATCAATACCAAACTTCTGTTACCAATTTATGCTTGTGTGCATGATTGCACTGAAAAATGCAAGATTGTACTAATTCCTTCAAAATTCTTGCTGCAGAATGAGATTCTTCAATTTGAAATACTTTGAATAATCAAATTAAGCTTGGGTAATGAAACAGACAGCTAGCTCCACAATCTCTTAAAGATGAATGTTGGAATTTTCCACGATAGTTTTTTGTAACTGATCATATGATGGTAAATCAATAATCACTTTTTGATTGGGAACCATAGCAAAACCATCTGCTATCTAGGCTCTGGAGGAGCCAAGACTTGTGTGTTAATTGGCGATGGCTCTGGTGGTGTTGGAGCTGGTGGTGATAGGGGAATTTTCTTATCTAGTGCTATTGAGAAGCGATTGGAACCTCCCAAGCTATAACCTCCTATGCTGTCTATGGACTTCATATATTCAGATGCATTGTTCTCTATAATCAGAGCATCTTCCAGCTCCCTGACAATGTCAGCCATGCATGGCCTATAAGCAGAGAAAGGCTCAATGCATGCCAATGCCACTTCCACTACTCTCCACATTGCCTCTACATGGTACCCTCCTTTTATGTTCAGGTCAACAATTTCATCGATCCTTGACTCTCTTATAAAGGGTTTTGCCTGCAGTAAAGTGCTTCCATCAATCGACACCATAACGGTCTCTAATGGGTTGTGCAATGAAGCAAACAAACACAAACATGGACATGCAATACATCATGAAGCCTTAAATATGAGTTCCATGAGGGGCAACAGATATCTGAAGTGATATGTTGAATTTCTTTTTATCACTTCTTCCAGGAAAAGCATTACGAAAGTCAACACTTAAAGTATGAGAAAAAAACGCTTGGACTCACCCATTCAACCAAACTCCACTCATTTCGTGGCCTTTGTACGTTGAGAGGCTCCCGACCACTAACAATTTCTAGGAGGACCACCCCAAAGCTAAAGACGTCACTTTTTGCAGATAGACGCTGGGTTGAGTAGTACCTGAACAGAAATAGTTATGGCAGTTGGAACTGTTATTAGAGGTTGTGTTTGCATACAAAAAGCATGGGACTGGCATTGGCAATTATCTGGTCAGAAAAGCCTTTCAAACAGCTGTTTTTTGCTTACAATTCTAGGTACTACCTATGCTCATGAAGAGGGTTAGAGTAAATACAGTCAAAGAAAATCACGGATTAAGCACAGATGGCATCCCCCTTCTGCTGAAGAAACTTATACTGTAAGTGGGCAAATTTCACTTACTCTGGATCCATGTATCCTGCTGTGCCTCTTACTTCGAGTGATGCGCCACTATCCCCTTCTTGAGGAGCATATTTGGAGAAGCCAAAATCTGCAACTCGGGCATTCATGCTGTGATCTAGAAGTATATTGCTCGACTTTACATCCCTGTGTATAACACAACGTCCTGCGAACGTGTGAAGATACGCCAAACCTGAAATTGTTAAAGAGACTTTGAGCATGTGTGGCACCATCTGTTGTTAGTGAGGCAAAGAAATGAAGAAGGATTGAGAAGAGTGAATCCAAACAGAAGAAAAGGATGTAGCTTAAGGAATCAGATAAAGTAATTCTATTGAAAAAAAAAAAAGTGTTTTATGTGAGTCATTTTACTTTCCATCTTTCTTCTTTGCTAGTTTTGTGTTTCTAACATACTAGGGTATTCACATTAAGTTTTCCCAAGAAACAGTTAGAGCAGCTGTCACTGTCTACTTGAACAAGAGTTTTTCCCTTATCCAAGTTTCGGCATATATCCTGTGAAGATTTACAGCTGCAGTTGTTATACTTCTTGCTCTTCTTGATTTTGTCATTTGATTATGGAATGAATATCATTAAATAGACAAGATGATTGGTTAATCTACCTTCTTGTCAGTACTTGCTTCTATTTCTTGGTGTGCTACAAACTTGCAGTCAGCCCTTTTACAATTGAGAGTTACATGTAATCTCATTGTTTTTCCTCACCTCAAGGTCTCTGAAACAATTGAAGAGGGAATGCAACTGACAGCAGTTAGGACTTGTGAGCTTCTCTAATAAGTTCTAATTGTGGTTTATAAAATCAATCACGAGCTTGGTTTTTGGATAGGAAGTGATCACCAGCCATATACTTCATTGGTTCATCTTACAAATCAAAAGAAACTGAAGGACCAACATTTTGCGGTTCCAAGACTTTTTGTAAAGATCACTCTCCATGATTTTTGCTCATATGTCTAAGTTTCTAAGCTTCAAAAGGATTCCTAAACTCAGTGTTGGTGTTTCTTTCACCAATATAAACTGTTTGACAAAGCATCGTGTACTCTAGTAAAGGGAAGAGTGCAGAAGCTTAAACAACTTCCCAGCTGCTTGATTAACCTGTATCCTGTTGCAATGTTTGACATTGAATACAGTCATCCAAGAATATGGAATATTAGCGTGTTGCCCTTTGAAGTCTACCTTACATGCTTTGAGATGTTATTGTACGATTGTTTCAGCCCTTGTTGCCATAATATTCACAATGCAGAGATGTTAGTTGGGCAGCAATGTTTAGGAAATCGGTAGAGCTTCAATGTCAAGATGGATTTTCAGATTTATTCTTTAGCAGAATGAAAAGTCAGTATTGTGGTTTAGTCTGTATGTTTGTTCTTAGTTTCACTATGGGAACAACTTAGCAGAATATTTTGAGTTGTTGATACACACTACTACCTACCTCGAGCAGCACCAAGAGCAATAGAAAGTCTTGTTGGCCAGTCCAGAATTTTTCTTTTGGCTGCTTGCCCTGTTAAGGAACTGATTATTAGGAGAAGATGAACTTGAGAATAAATTAGTTGGTGGGGCTTTTGGTGAGAAATACCATAGAGACGATCTTGTAGAGAACCATTCGACATGAATGGATAAACTAGGATTTGTTGATCATTTTCACTACAGTAACCAAGAAGAGGCACCAGGTTCTCATGCCGAATGGCTGAAAGAAGGTTTAACTGTGCCATAAATCAAAAGTGATTGTCAGTTTGGAGTATATGGACCTGAGGTAGGAAGAGTTGATTAGAGCTGAATTGTGATGCAAGGCATTAAATACCTCATTCTCAAACTCCCGAGTTCCTTGAGTTGAAGTTGATGATCGGACCTTAACTGCTACTTCTTGACCATCATGTAGCTTCCCACGGTATACTGATCCAAAGCCACCTTCACCTATCAAGATTTTGTACTTTTGGGTGGCACTCTCAATGTATTCCAAAGTAAACATTTGAATGGTTATAGACTTCACAACCAAGTCATCTTTACTTGTCACGGAGAAAACGGCATCTGCCAAAGTAAAAGCTTCAGTGAGAAACGATGTATCCAGCAATGATGACATGCAATTGCAAGAAACATGGTGAGTGAAAAATCATATTTACCAGAAAATGAATGGTGAATTGCTAGCTTACACGTGTATTTTCAAATAGATAAGTTCAAAGTTTTTTCCTATCTTTTGAATGTTGTGATACTATTCTTGCTGGTAACTTAAGCTCCTTTGACTACTATTGTGGTGGTAAAACTAACAAAATTTGCAAATATAAAACAAATGGAGTTAAAAAAGAACCTCGATACAATATTTTGAAGTGTCAGAAACCTTATAGAAAAACTTGGATTATGAGGACTGGATTATGAAACTCTTGAAGGTGGACGAGAAGTTGATTGAGTTGCAAGTACACACAAAGTGAAGTAGACAATGTTTACTCACTCGTGGTTGAAAACCTTTTGCCATTGTTGTTTCTCTTAGCCCTGAATCTTCTTCTGTAAATGTGTACAACAACAATTCCCACTGCCACCGTGAATAAGACAGAACCGCTTGCAGCAGTGCCTATTACTATTCCATGCTTGCTACTTTGTGATTCTTGAAAATCATCACATGCCCCAGAGCTGAAATACGTAGCATGAATTGTTAGTGTGCCGTTTTCCCCACTTTCTGAAACCAAATGGTCAAACATAGGCAATAGGTTCATACTCTGTTGTCATTCCTGATTTGTTAAAGCTGGAAGGAAGCTCTGAACTTAAATGAAGATTACATCCATAGTATCTATGGACAAGCAGAAAAGTAGTGAGTTTAGTATAGCAGGTTTTAGAGAAAGACGTAGCCTGCCTAAATGCTCTTTATCACATAGCAAAAGAAAAGGGGTCGGGGGTTACAGTGTTGCCAATTGTGGGAGCTGAAGGAGAGAATCTGGAAGAGATCCCTGTAGATCATTGTTTCTCAAATCCCTGAAAATTGAAATATAGATCAGATAATTACATGTGCAAAAATCATGTGCAATACTGATTGTCGTGCTAGTTTCTGCTAAAGAAAAGGAAATTAAGCATCTTGTCTACTTCATTTTGGAGGAATTTCATTTCTGATAACAATATATCTATTCTCAAGGTCTGCAGATATCATAGTTAGGCACAAGATCAATCATTAGAGTTTGAACAAATCACAGAGGAAAGCAAGAAGTTTACACTATTTTCAACATGGAGGATGCCGGGAATGATGGGATATAGCTAGTGAAGTCATTGTTGCTGAGGTTCCTACACACAGTAAACAACAGATTAAAAAAAAAAATTCTTATGAACACTAAACATTGGTGACAGCTGAAAAAATTGGATAACAGCATAATCAACCATACAATTCATTTAGGTAAGGAAGCTGCGGAATGCTGGCAGAAATTGCTCCAACAAGATTATTTGCAGATAGATCCCTGAAAAATTGATCAGATAAATATAGAATCTAACTAAATACCACGATCATGGTGTAAACTCTCCAATTCAGTGTCAAGGTATATCTTTCCAAAAAAATGGGAAAACAAAAAGCGACTTACAGTTTGGAGATTACAGAAGACCCATTAATGTTATTACATGTCAGGCCTTCCCAAGAAGTTGGAAGACAGGGATCTCCGAACCAAAGCTTCGACATTTTAATTTCCTTGTTATGCTCCAGTAGTCCATCTGCCACATTGCTTATCACTTCCACTGTAGATCGAAAGCTAACATAAGTATCTATATGAAAAATGAATAAACAAGATTCTATTTTGCATCCAATCTTGGGGACTCACCATCTCGTCGATTAGTTCCTTGAACCCAAGTCTTCACCTGCAGGATCTCATAGGCATTTAAGATTGGTCCAAAGTCGGATCCATTTCTAATCTTTGCTAGGGTCAAGTTCAGAGATCCTGTAGCTGCGACATTGAGGGGGACATCGATGTATTTCGATCCGTTAGCCAATATGTCAAATCTGTCCAGCTTGATCTCATTGTTAATGTAGATGTCGAACACTCTTTGTCCTTGTTGGACAGAATCATTTAGTTCATAAAAATACAGGAACACGACATAGTTATACTCCTGTGTATCAAGGTCATTATGTTGAAATTCCAATCTGTCTGGATGGTAGAGTGCTGTTTGGAGAACCTGTGAAGGCACTGGTCTATCAGGAATATACAGAGGAGTGGACAAAACTGATGCTGATGGAGGAAGTGTTTCAGGGTCGGGACTTCTCCAAATCCTGTCGAATTCGTCAATTGGGTATCTGAAAATGAGTTCACACATATTATAGGCATTGTTTCAACCCCAAAAATCTCCATCATTTGCAGTACATTACTTAAAACATAATGGATACGTTAGCTGTAATGAAACGTGATTAGGTTCCTGAAGTTTTTAACATCACCATCTTAATAAGAGAATTACACTTGGTGTCTATTGACTTGTAATTTCTCATTAAAGGTGTGTTATTTCAAGGTCCTTACTTTAATTACCTTCTTCAGAATTGAATTCTTAGCCCTTTCATCAATTTGAGCTTACACATATCAACTTATGAATTAGCTTTTTTCGAGCCTGTTTAGAAATCGAATTAAAATTGTTGTTGAATTAGCCTAAACTTGAGGGTTAGGATAGAATTCAATCTTTCACTTGTTGAGTTTATGATGAAGAAGAGTAGAGCATATACCTGATATCAGCTCCATTGTTCCCTACGTCGATCCTGGCAATCAAGTTCAGAACAGTAGTAGCATTTCCCTGGAAGTATTTTGAATTATCCAAGGGCCTAAGTTCAAGTTGTGAGATGTATGGGTCCCCTTTGTCATAAGCTAAACAGAAGTCTATATTCTGCTCGGTAGCTCTAAAGATGCCCTCCACGACCTCCACGTCCTTGGAAGAGTTCACTGCATCTATAGGTGTGACCCCAATTAAAACATCAAATGAAGAAACTGAAGTTCTCACAGAGTCACTGGAAAGGAACGTTCCTCTTATCAGATAGTCGATGTCACGTGTTGTTGGCAGCTTGTAGCATATCTTTTCTGAATGAATGTAGAAAACTCGAACTTTACCATATGTTGTGTCATTTAAAGCTGCCCTGAATGTATCATGGCATTGCCATTTTGTAGAATCTGCTTGGAAGATTCCATTGTCTGATGTATAATTTATGCCATTATTATCCTTAAAAGAAGATTCAGCACAACTTGCAATGCTTACAAACCCTGGAAAAGAAATAACGTAAAGAAGATCAAATCTTGAATGGTTAAGAATCTAAAATTGTGCTTTACTATGGACCAGATGAGAAAAATAAAATGATTTCTATGGCACAAAAAAGAAGGAATATTTACAATAGACTTAGATTTGCAGATACTGAATGCATGATTTTAAATTGTGCTTCGCAAGTATTTGTATAACGTAAATATTCATATATGCAGGAATTGGAGAATTTGCTGCCATTCAATCCTGACAGATGACTTGTTTGCTTCACACTTTTCAAAGAAGATCCACTTTCTCAACCCATCGCAACTTCAAGCTTATGATTTTCGATTATATTTTTTAATGGCATAGCGAATCTTGCATATATTCCCAAGTCAGTGGTCGCACAGGACCTCAGATCGAGAATAATAAAGAGAAACATACAATAATATCATATTAACTTCACAAATTATGATCTATACTTCCTTTAGTTGACTTTTAGATCCAGATCACAAGGTTTATATCCACAAGAACTCAATTAACAGGTAAAAATAATGAAAGATCAAGTCTTGATTCCGAGACTTCTGGAAGAAGACCACGTCAACTGATTGAATTTACCAGAAAAGCTTGATAATACCAGAAAACTTGTCCGTAAAACTAACCTGGCTGTGCGCAAGTTAATTGAACAAGTATGAACAGGCAAAGAATAACATCAAAACCAGTCCTTAAGATCCGAGTATGCATTCCTTCCATCATTTTCTCATTTTAAACGGAGCTCGACCCATCTGGTCTCAAAAACATGATCAACCCTACTATATTTCAAGCCAATTTTTTTTCTTCTGCAGTCCATTACAAGTATCTGAATTCAGCTTTTTTTCCTTGATAATCACAAAGTTGCAAGAAAAAAATAACTATCACCGAGTCGTTGGAATTCAATCCTGGAAAGTAAGGTTTCTAGGAGTCAAAACATAGAAGAATCATCATCGGACGGTAACTCTGGCAAAAGGGTATCAAAAAGATGTCAGGTTTTTGGTGAAAAAGAGTATGATAAGCGTATGTTTGACTTCAAACGTAGAAGTTAAAGAAGAAGATGACTAGGAAGAAGATAGAGAGAAAGAGCTTGATTCAGAATAATCCAAAAATGATTAACACTTTCAGGTTAGATTATTGGCATATTAATTATATTAAAACTTAGTTTTGGTAGTGGTTATGTAAGTATGTGAGTTTAAATTAATCTGGTTTAAAATAATAGGCGGAGCAACCCTTTGTTTTCGTCTGTCTCCTTGTCCATTACCAAGGTGTGCAGCGTCATGAAAATAGGGTTTGGATTCATTAGCAAATACCAGTCCATTGTGATGTGCTCAAGTAAACTATCCTACTTGCTGGCTTGTCATTCGGACTTAAATGGAGCCATTGATGTAGCACAAGAAAGCTACTGATCTATTAAGACTCATCGGTACTATATTATCTGCAGAACTTCAGAAACGTCGCCCTGTACCGGGGAATTTAGGACATGGAGATTTGAAAACCATGGCTGGAAAGCAAGTTTGTCTGCGCACAGATTTTGATGAGAAGGGTGCTTGACATTGTTTATTCTGTGATTTTGGAATATGCTACAATCATAATTAAGATTGGAAAATTATTTTTCATGTGATTTATTTTATTTTATTTTAATAAAAAAATTGAGTTGATTGAATTTGAAATTAACTTAAATTGATAAAGATTGAACTTAAATCGATTCAACTATCCTTTAAAATGATATCATTTTAGATCTAGTCTTAAGTAATCTAATTGTTTAGACTAGATGAGCCAAACAATCTAAATTCGATTTAATTTTAGGTCATATTTGGGGTAAAAAAAAAAAGAGTTCGAGTCTAATCTAACCCAACTTAATCTAAAATCAATTCAACTAATTTTGATATTTTCTAAACTGTACTTTAAGTAATTGACTATTTTGGTCAAATTTAAGTTTAGAAGATCAAAAAATTTTAAAAAATCAAATCATATCCCTCTCTAATCAAAATTGATACAAACATAATTATGAACACAATTATGAGAAATTATGATATCTAATTATGATTTATATGATTTATAATGATAATTACAATTGTATTTTGTAATTTCAATTTTTGGTAAGGGTCAAAAGTTGCATATACTTATAGATTAGTACAATAATTTGTGTTAATGTAGTTATAATTGGGATTAAGGTTAAAGCTAATGAAATATCAATTTTCCAATAAAAGGTTTGATCTGCAAACCATCCAACTATGATGGAGAAATATGTAGCTTACATCTATGTATATATATATATGGTGATCAATTAATAGGTTACTTGACTTCATGGAAAACCCTAATTGGTTGTCACCAACTTCGCTTCCAATGCAGCAATTGGCATAAAATAATTAACATGAGATTGTAATTAACAGTAATTAGTTTAATAGGGTTGTTATTATTCTCAAATAATTACTAATCTAGCAAGGAAATTGACGGCACAAGCACCAGAATTTCATTGTTCAAAATATAAATTACTGTAAGCTGAGTCTTTTATGGAAGTTTAGTTTATAAAACGCAATATTTTAAAAATCAGATCTGAAGTTAAACTATAAAACAAGATATTTAAGATTTAAAAAATTCAACGGATATTAAATCCTTATAAAATCAGTTAAGATTGAATAAAACTAAAGAATTTAAAAAATAATTATAAAAGACTATCATGAAAATTTTAAAGTTTGATTGAAAAAGGAGACAGTTAAATAAAAATTAATTGTTTTATTTTTATTTGTAAAAATTAATTAGCTTAAGAAAACCGACTGATTAATTAATAACTTGGTCAATTTTTAACAACAATGATTATTAAACTAACTGTAAAATTGGTCGGTACAAAGTTTTCACTGTTAAACTGGTTTAGTTTTTAAAATACTAATAAAATTCTTGTCTATTTTTATTTTATGTTTATTACACCCTAGATATATCACACTAATGTAAAACACCTTTATAAACAAGTTTAAAATTCAATGAAGGGTCAAATTATAAAACCTATAAAAGGTAGAGGTCTTTTCAATTTATTGTTTAATTTCAGTCAATTTTTATCATTAAAAGGTCCATTTTTTAATATTTGGAATGACTTATCTTGCAAGTTAGGATTTAATGAATTTTTATGTCAATTTCTTAATGGAACAACTATTCTACTACTTAAGAGATTCTCTTGAAATATTTTTAGTTTTCAACAGCGTTTATATCATTAAATTATGATCTTTTATTGATAAAATCAAATCCTAAATATTTATAGGCTGTTTGGTTTAACAGTTATAATAAATAAGGAATAGAATAGTTATTCTTCGGAATATAAAAGATTAGGAATAAAATGGAATGATTATTGCTTTGTTTGATTTACTGTTAAAGAATTTTTATGTCAATATTTAGTTTAAAAATATAAACTTGAAATGATAAAGGAATAATTAACAAAAAGATTAAAATATCTTATTATTATTATTATTATTATTATTATTATTATTAAATTTCTTATTAATTTTCTACACATTATTGCTCTTATTATTATTTTTATTATTTTTATTTATTTATTTATTATTTTTATTTATTTTCTTATTATTTTTTATTATTACTATTATTACTTTTTATTTTATTTTATTTTATTCTTATTAATTTTTTTATTATTATATGGAGCAAAGTGTTGGCCTACTAAACGTAGGCATATAAGACAGTTGTTGGTTGCAAAAATGCGTATGCTTAGGTGGATATGTGGTTTTTCTAGAAGAGATAAAGTTAGGAACGAGGTGGTGAAACAGAGACTACAGATAGCCAGTTTTGCAGACAAGTTGAGAGAGGGCATTACACTTAGTGACTATAAAAAGAGGAGAAGAAGGTCGTACAAGAATTGGCGGGAAGTGATCAAGGCGAATATGTCAGAGTTAGCCATTAGTGAGGTCGTTGCTCAGTGTAGAAAAATTTGACGTGAAAGGATAAGGGTAAAGGATTGACTGTTCCATTTACCCAATCCCCTTACTTGGTGAGTACCAAAGAGGGATGAACTGTATATAATACTAGGTTCTCGCAGATATATCCTCCTTCAGGTATTCTCCATCTTTTTTCTTTTACTGTTTTTGTATACCACATCATTCTTATATTGTCTCATTTGCATGCTGGTCCACCGGAAATAGCCTCTCTACTATGTAGGGGTAAGGCTTCGTACTATTGGACCTCCCCAAACCCTGCTTCATTGCGGGATTTCAAACTGGGTGATGATGATGATGATGATGATGATGATGATGTTTATGGAGTCTATAAACAATTATTAGGAAAACAAAATTTCCATTGTTATACTTTCCTAACTTTTTTTGGAAAATTATAATTTCATTATAATAACTATAAATTTTGTTGTAAATGTTCTTAAAATATTTGAAATTCAAGATTATTGTCCACGTAAAACTTTAACTAGACTTTATATTCTAGTACAATTATTTGTAATCTTTTAAATTCTTTTATTTTGTTTTTATTGTTAGCTTTTTATTTGTCCTTGCTTTCACCAAGATTCGAGATTGAGTTTTGGTTAGTTTGATAAATATCAAAAGAGAAAAAGAGGGTTAAAGGTAAGAATATATTAATAACATCAACAGAGAAAACCTAGAAATTTAAAATAAAACATGATTAAATCAAGTGATATTAAATAATAAAAACAAACGAGGGAGCGTTGTAAGGTTATTTCTAACATTCTTTGAAGGCTAAAGCATGTTTGATTATGACATAATTATGTTTTAAGTTACATAACAATAGTTTGAATGTAAGCATATGATGTTTGGCAATGTTAGAGATTGATTGGAGTTATAAGATACTAACAAAACTGATTTTTAAAGGGTACAACTACCACAAATTCCTAATACACATCAACAAAAAAGGTGAGTGCTTTAAGATGATTTCTACGATGGAGAAGAGGGAGATGATTTACTTAACGATTACTAACCACTAGGAAATAATATAAGTAGGTTTTCACATGAAAGTGATTGGTAAGATAAAAACCATAAAAGGAAGCCTAGATTAAGATAACAACCATGGGAACATTAAAATAAGTATTCCTTAATTCTAAGGGAGAAATGACCCTCAGGCCTACCTAAAGTGAAAAAAAAAGATGGAGTTGATTTTTTACTACCACAATTACATCAAAGACAAAAAGGTAAAACTCATTACTATTGAGCTTACTAACTATACTATTATTTGGTGGGATCATTTTTTGATAAGTAGGCAAATGAGTTAGAAGAGGTCTATTGGTAATTTGGAGGTTATGAATGCGATCATGATGAGGCACTTCATCCCTAATCACCAGTGTGGGGATTTGTTATAAAAGTTTCAATGTCTCAATTAGGGGCCAAAGAGTGTATATGAGTATCACAAGAAGATAGAGATTGTCATAATTCAAAATAATGTAGAGGAAGATCGGGAAGCCACCATGACTAGGTTTCTAAATAAGTTTGAATAGTGATATTGCTATTATGGTAAAACTATAACATTATATGGCCATAAGTATGAAAAGGCAACTAAAAAGAAAACTTAATTGTTCACAATAGAATTCTAGTTCATCCTTGTAAAAATCAAGCTAGAAAAGGGGGAACAAGACTGTTCTTAAAGTAAAAAGTGAATAACCTAAAGAAAGAGGAAAAGTACCTAGCAAAGTGAAGGTAAATTTGAAACTCAAATTTGTAGTCATGATATGTTAAGTGCTTTCATTTTTTGGGAATAGGGAATATAACTTCACAATGTCATAACAAATAGGCAATAATCATAAGAAATTATGGGGAGATTGAGATCTAATTTGAGAGTAACAAGGATTTTATGCCACCTTTAGAAGATGGTGATGATGATGATGATGATGATAATGTTTAGTATCTAATAGATAAGAAGGCACTTATTATTAGGTGTGCTCTAAATTTCCAAGTACAAAAAATGATTCTTTTTAGAAATTAAGTCAAATAAAATGATATTAGTGAGCAATAAGAGAACATTTTTCTTATAAGATGTCACATTAATAATAAAGTGCATAGCATGGTAGAGATAGTTGCACAAATGTAAACACTAATTTGGTTGAGAAGTTGAGCTTACTTGCTATGAAACATCCTCTACCATATAAGCTTTATGACTAAATGAGTATAGTTGGATAAAGACCAATAAACAAGTGTTGGTTTCATTCTTAATTGGAAGATAGTGTGATAAGGTGTTGTATGATGTAGTGCATATGCATGTTGGTTATATTCTCTTAAGGAGATCTTAGGAATTTTGATAGAAGGTTCATAAAAAAGGGGACAAATAGGTATTCTTTTCTCATAAATCATAAATTGTTAGGCCCCAAAACCCAACCGTTGAACAAAAGCATGACACCTATATATGCTCTTCTTTTTCTTGCTTTGATACCACAAATGTTGGGTCCCGTTTTCAGAACCCAACTTCAGACTCATAAATCGAAAACAAACGTCTAAAACAGAAACCAAAAGGGAAATCAAAGAAAGTGCGTGCGGAAGCAAATGAAGGAAATCTAAACCCGAAAGAACGGATCACAAGGCGAAAGTGGGCCAAACGATAAAACAAATGAACGGACGGAATCAAAAGTGAAAGTCAAAGTGAGCGAA
This sequence comes from Erythroxylum cataractarum, assembly GCA_024703695.1. Lineage (NCBI taxonomy): Eukaryota > Viridiplantae > Streptophyta > Magnoliopsida > Malpighiales > Erythroxylaceae > Erythroxylum > Erythroxylum cataractarum. The sequence goes on along the minus strand of JANJEY010000002.1, from coordinate 40,719,472 downwards.
ACTCAAAGAAATCAAATCGGATCAAAAAGAAAATGAACCGAAAGCGCATGCGAAACCCAAAAAAACACAACGCTTAAGGACAAAACTCTTAACTCTGGCATCTGAAAACGCATACTTTACAAAAAAAACATACGTTCAGCATTGGAAAACTATAAAGACACTTGGTCTAAACCAATTCAAATCGGTATTAATTTTTTTAATCAAAGTAACGTCAATATCCAATTGAAGTCATTCACACTCAAACCTCATTTCATTTTCTTCTTCATATTCATTCATATCTCATCATTTAAACAAAATCTTATTTTTCTTTTGCCATAAAGCACCTT
>JANJEY010000002.1:40692076-40705001 GCA_024703695.1 Erythroxylum cataractarum | reverse complement strand
AAGGGTAGAGGCCATTTGTTTTAGCCTCCTTTGTTTCTGTGTTTCGGTTTTTCTCCTGTATAAGGATTGTACAGTGTAACTTTTTTCTGCTTTGAGCAATTTAATTTCTTTAAAATTAAAAAAAAAAGGGTTATGTTGATGCACCACCAATATGCAACTTAGATATAAAATTTTCTTCTTTAGAACACATCGATAGTTCTTCCTCACTGCCTCGCTCTCCAACTTAATTGTGCTCTTTACTCTTAGTTGTACCAATGCTTGAGATCTCTAGGCTATCCTTGAGAGGCATTTGATATGACAATAAACCTCCTAATGCTTCCTCTTTCGAAAAAAAAAACTATATACACTTAAGAAAGGTGCAATCTCCATCAATGATTTTCTCTATGTCATCTCCACCATTATTGACGAGCTTCTGACCATCGTGAAGTCAGTCTTATTCTTTTACCTTAAACATCCTTCATGTGGAGTATGACTTATTCATCAATACTGTTGAACACTGTAACTCTATTATTTCATTTTTTGATCGTTGAATTAAGCTTCCATTTTTTAGTAATTGCTTCTTTAATACCATTCAAACAATGTTAGCTGCCTCTTACTATAGTAGTAAACCTTTGCATAGGGCTGGTAGGAGAGGAGACTCTAGCCTCTCATAAGGGAGGAATTATTAATCTAATGGCCATTCTTTTAATCACTAACGAATCATGGTCTCTTATGGGCCACTGGGCCTAATATCCACATCTGCACTCCCTTATGGTCCTTTAACTTCTCTTTTCAATCCAGTCTAAATTAAACCTAAATCACTCTTCATATGTCCAACTATAATAGCCAAGATCAATATCCAAATCAAGATGCAAACCACTTTTCATCAGTATGATTACAATAAACCACCATCATAAAGTCAAATTTATTAGAAATAGGGACATATTATTGTATAATATTGTTTAAGGTATTCAAAATTTTGGTATCATCAATTTTGGCCCCAACTCAAACCCAACACACTTACCATAACTTTCTCTGCCAAGAATGTCTAGATCAATATGAATACTTGATAATTTAATTCTAATGGTGTTATTGAATAGTCAACCAACATTGATGTCACTGCTCACATTACAATAAATCCTTAATTTGTCAAATTTGAAACTTTGTATGAGGGTTCAAACTAAGTGATTATTAGTAATACATATGCCCTCCTTGTTTTCTTTAATGGTACTTTTAACATTTTCTATCCATACTCGTCTGCTTCACTTTAATGATATTTTAACTTACTCCCCCACACTTTCTCCTTTGATACCTATAACAAGTCCACATGTCGTAAGTTAATAATCAACACAAATAAGGTCCAAATCCTACTCAAACATTGACATACAACCATGCAAAATGTATGTACATCAAAATACATGAAAAGCATGCAAAACTTAAGCTTAAAAACCTTCATTTATAACCTAATATGCAATTTATCATATACAATCACATACATATACAAGTTATATGAAAATAAGACAAAACCTAGGCTAAACATCCTAGTATGTATACATAAACATACACATTATCACATAAAATGAATTATACAATCATATAAAAAATATCACTTATCAACTCCCCTACACTTACACTTTTGCTTGTCCTCAAGTAAAATCAAACACAAAACAACACAATGCACACAAATTCACACAAGCATGCACACATGCAATATAAAAATTAACGGTTCAATGGCCTCAACCTTATGGAATTAACTTGGTCTTAAACAACAGCTGTTCTAACATGTTTCAATATATTAACCAATTTCATCATGTTTGAGCACTTTAATATAAACATATATATCGATCAAAAATTAAACAACTTAGTCTTACACCTATGAGACTTAAAAACACGTGTTTACTATTATTGATAAATTAAAATGGTTAACTATCACTAATTCTCTAAAAATTATTGCTATTTTTACAAGATCATTATGTTTTCAATTTATCTTTTAAAGGGTAAGGTAAGTCAAAGAATATGTCTAAGTCGAGAGATGCCAAGAAAACTAGAACATGTCACTACTATTATGAACTTAGTCATACGAAGGAGTTCTGTTACACGTAGAAGATAGACCAAAAGAAACAAGACATCTAAAAAGATGGAGACAACAATAACATAGCAATCATGACATCAATCATAAATGATGAAGGGTCGCTGATTTGTGCGACCAGTGAGCGTCACCATATTAGCCACTTAGATTCCAAATGGCTTGTTAATACAAGGGCATCATAACATTGTGTTCTAAAGAGGAAATACTTCACCAACTATAGGAGTGATGATGTTGTAAGTGTGAAGATGGAAAACCATAGTTTTGTTAGCGTCGTCAATGGATGTGATATATGAGTCAAATTGAGCGTGTTTTGATATTGAGAGGTGTACAACTTATAAGCTTACATCTCAATTTATTATCTATAAATGTGTTTAAGAAAGAGAGATACCATCATACTTTTGGAGATGGCAAGTGGAATCTGTCTAAATGAGCATCGATGGTTAGCCGTGGTGGATTGGGTTGCACTAGAATAAGACACACTTGAAGGTGTGTGTTAGGGAATTGCATGCTATTCAAGAATATATTTCACCAATTTGTGGCATTGGAGATTTGGATATAATAGCGAGAAGGGGATTAAGTTGTTAGTTGGAAAATCACTTATACCTAGTGATTGATCCTTTAGGGGTTAAGGTCAATATTAATTTAAATGTATGTGCACAATGTAACTATAACTAGCACAAGCAAGTATGGGTCGATCCTATGAAGATGATAATTACAATTAGTTAACATTTTTCTATTATCTAGCCTAAGAATCAAATTTTGGTTTTTAATTAAAACTAAAGCTAAACGAATAGACTAAGATACGATTAAACAATTTGAACTCTGGATAAGTAAAATATGAAGAAAAATCAATATTAAATAGTAGCAATTAGGTGATGAATCCCTTATCTTTGAATTATTAACCTTTTATCATAAAATTATATTATTGATTATTGAACTGTGAAAATTCCTATATTATATTAACAACTCTCTCGAGACTATTAATAACTAATCCATCAATTGATTAACAAAAATCTTTCTAGTTAAAACCCCTAAGATTGCATTATTGATTTATGAATTCCACTATTAAGTTTGACCCTTATCTAGAGGATTTATATCAACCTATCTCTAGGTTTGGATACAACTTCTTCTAATTATGATAGATCAATTCATGCAAGAGGATTTTTCAATCTCAATTATATGAAATTAAATCATGTACTAATATTCCATATATATTAGAACAAGAGTAAAATACATAATTTAATCATAATAATTAATTAATATAATTGATTTAAATACAAAATTAAAAATATCATTAAACCGAAATAGGATGTTAAACATGTTTAGTTACTAATTGTCACTTACACGACCATGTAGCTCCAAAAATACCCTAAATCATGACTTTACATGTTCTTAGAGACTTACACAACCACATACACGACCATGTATCTCCAACTAGCTTCAAATCTTCGTTTTATGCCACAATTTCTTTTGAATTCTACTCCTTTTTGTCCATAAAGACAATTATCAACTATAAATTCCCATGGAGCAAATTAAGTACCAAATATACAATAAAACTATAAATATCAAACAAAACACATAAAGTATGAGTGTATAATTATAGTCAAATGAGCATTTATCAAACATCCCCACACTTAAGTTTTTTCTTGTCCTCAAACAAACCATAATCTAAATTATCAACTTTACAAATATCTATCCATCTTTAACCTCAACCTATTCATACATACTTTAAATGATCAAATCATATTGATCTAATTAACATACAATTAGATTCAAGTTATCCTAAAACTAACTTCACAAGTCAATATTATTAGTAATCAAATCAATACTCTTTTTGAAATCAAAAGCATTAATTTTTACATCCTCACCAAGGTTTTGTTCAATGCATTTAAGTGTTTAGGATGAAAAGTATGGGAACTCTCCAATTAATACATAGCAGAACTCTCAACCTTAAGCTTGCAATATTATCACATCTCCACCACTTATAAGTATATTAGAAACAAAATTAAAAAAGTCTTTACATGGAGCTTTGGTAAGGTATAATTGGGATAATATAAAGGTTGCTAAAATTGAAAGAAATTTACAATAGACAAGATTACAAGAAACTTGTTCTTTCACAAAATAGGCCCTTCATAACACGAGTCCATTAGTATCATCATTCAAACTTTTTTCTTCTCTTTTCTTTTCCATTTTTAATGCCCGTAATTTTTTTTTTTACAATATCGAGCAGTCATCATGTTCCAAAATTGAAGAACTTTTAGACCTTTCAAAATTCAATTTTCAAATAATCAAGTAATTATAAATACTTTCAGGGTTCAAATTAATAAAAAGGCTTCATTGATAGGATAAAGGTTAATAATTCGGTTATAATTAATGAGATAAAGCTCAACATTGGTTATTCCTAAGGGATAAAGTATAGTAGGTAATTTTCAAAGAAATATGCTTAAACAACTATTGAATCTAAGTGTCTTTATCACTTTAATACTTCCAATTTAATAATTTGTGGTCTTAATATGCATAATAAAAGCAAGTTATAGAATTCTTCAACTATGCATGATAACACATATGAAAGAAATAAAAGAGCTTCAAATATTTGAATTTTTTTCTTTTAGGCTCAAAAGCTCACAAAAAATTGGTCTTATGTGTGTAAATAATATGCAATTTTCATTCAATTTGATTATCTCAATGACTACTAAAAATATGACTTATAAAAGAAAGCATATTTTAACTATCACCTTCTGCATACTAATTCAAATCAATATTTAATAATGAAACAAAGTATTTATGAATAGATTTCAGTTAACTAAGAAGATCAACTAATAAATTTAATAACAAAGATTACAATAAGTTTAAGAAAATTGTTAACCCCTTCCCCACACTTAAAGTTATACATTGTCCTTAATGTACACAATATAAACATATATGAAAAGTGAGAAAGTGGAGTTTTTTGGTACTTTCTTACATAATAAGATTTTTTAATTTTTGATGTTGGGATTGTCCATCTGATTCTAGATACTAACATCCTTGTAAAATATAAAGAAAAGGGATAAAAAGAGAAAATAAAATAAAAATAAAGAAGAAAATATGAAAATGAAAATGGAAATAACATAAAAGAAAATAACATTAAAGTCCAATGTTAACACCAATAATGGAAACAACAAAAAACAAAATTTAAAACAAAACCTATCCTAATTCATGGGTTGTCTCACATGCAACACTCATTTAACGTTGTTAACTTGACATATCGTACACATTACCATCATCCTGGGTCTATGATCAGTGGCTTTTTTCCACTCATTTCTCCATATAGTCAGTTCGTAGCCTATAAGTAAGCCATATATTGCAAAATGATAATAAGAGAATAATTTGTTGAATTAATCCTATGTACTGCATTGATTTTATTTTTAACGAAAAACTGTTAATAAAATAAGGAATAACAAAACTCTCTGAATCTTCGGTTGATACAACCAATTTGTCTTGCAAAAATTGGGAACCCTCTATACTTAAGATGACTACCAATAATTCATCAACAGTTTCTTGGCAGTTTCCTACATTGGCTTCTCTTTTAATTCTTCCTTAATCTCCTTTCTCCACTCTTTCACTTTCTCTTCCCGAACAAAGACTTCTTCCTCTTTCTCTACTTCAAACATCTTTTGCCACTTCTTTACTTCCTCTTCTTCTTGAACAGAGGCTTCATTCTCTTCTTTTTGCTTTGCTACCTCTTATCATCTGTTCATCATTCTCTCCTATAGTAGCAGTTACCTTCTCACCTTCTTGAGATGCAACTTCATTCATGAAATCAACCTTCCTCTGTTCTTTACTCTGGGACATTAGTAAGGTTAGATAGTATAAGGTACTATGTTCAATACATTCAGGTGCAAAACTCTCTACTCGAATTCAAGTTGGCTAGCTTCACTCTTGGCAAGGTATATCATTATTTTATTTGTAATACTTTCTTCTTGCTATTGTTATTGTACATATTCAGTTCGAGCATAGTCATTCCATTCATATGTGTAAGGGTTGCTCCACTCTGAATTGTATGTATTATCATAGTGTACATTCTAAGACCAATTTTGCATGCTTTGGTTACTCTCATATACATTTTGATGCCTGAAATTTATGATTGTAATAATTACTCCCATAAATTTCACAACAGGGCATGGATATCAGTTAAGCTTTTAAAAATATGTCAAAAACATCTATTTCCAATATGGTAATGTTACATATTGCGATGACATATCATAACTCTTATGAGAATGTTGATTGTTTCACTCTTCCATTGTGAGTTATGGCTATGACAATGAATTGTAAATCCTAACAATAAGTCACAAACTCAAAGTCAAAGTAGAGAATTTCAAAAGCTAATTAAATGAGCAAGCCAAAAATAAAGTGAAATACAAGAAAAATAAAATAAATACAAAAAATAATAGTTATTAATAAAAATTGAGCTTTCGTAATATTACTGTCCCCAATAATAGCCCTAAAAACTTGATTGATCCGCTAGGAGTTAAGTTCTATATTAATTTAATTATAAGTGCACAACGTAGTTGTAATTAACACAACCAAGTACAGGTCAATCTTACGAAGATAGTAATTATTAGTAGTTACCTTGCTAGGTGATAAATCTACCTAAGTATCTTGGAATTATAAAACTTTTATCATGCAATTATATTATTGATTATTGAATCGTGCAAATTCCTATCTTATGTTAATAACTCTATCGAGATTACTAACAACTAATCCAAGAGTTCATTAAGATAAATTTTTCTAGTTAAAATCCCTAGGATTAAATTACTGATTTATGAATTTTTTTAAGATTTGACGCTAGTTTGAGGATTTATATCAACCTATATCTAGATTTGCATTCAACTTCTTTAACCTTTTATTTTCAATTGAAGATGTATATCTATTTGAATCTTTAGTTCACCTTAAAGTACATGACTATTTGATATGCTATTCGGCCAGGTACTTGGCGTTTAATGTGCAAAGAAGTGAGGGTTGGATAATGGAAAACTTTTCTCCGATTACCATACGTATCTATTTCTAGGTTGACTCTTCGTTTCGGTTTGTTTCACCTACATTTACTAATATATGAATGCTTACTGAACAAGGTAGAACGAGATTCGCGCATTTTAAGAGGTTTCATGTACCTCTCGTTAATAATATATATATTCGCGTCCTATGTATTTATTAAAATTTGAATGGCGATGGATGCATGGCGATGGATGCATAAGTACTTATAGTTCATCAGTGACCTTTACACATTATAATTTCAGTAATATAAAATTCCTTTACATGTGTAATCATACATACTTGAGGACAGACTGTAAAAGCAAACAAAAGGGAACCCTGCTCAAGATCAGCTAATCATCAATAAACAACTTCATTGATAGATTATAAGTTCAAAATCCAGACTTAGATAATTAAGGAAAATAATTTTAATGCCTCTTCTCTAATGGAATTTGAACTCATAAGATATATTAAGATTTTATTACATATCAAGATTTTATCAATAACTCATTTCAAAGTTGCTAATCCACCCAAGACTTTTCGGAGTAGTAATATAGCTTCAATAACTTTTTTCCCCTTAAAAGGTAATCTCGATGTAGAGTACGCATGGGGCAATGCACTGACAACAGATGAAAAATAAAAGGCACCTACGCATTTCTTTTTTTTTTTTTTCGGTGGGCAGCTGAAGCGGACTTCCATGTCGTCGATTTCAATGATATCCCTATGTCTGTCAATTGCAATTCGCATAAAAAATGACACATAAAACAGGGAATTATCCGAAAAGACACACAAAGTGATCAATCTCCTATATTTAGTTGTGAACTTGTGATCATATATATCTTTTGGGCCCCTTTAAATATACACACCCGTCTTCCTTAGTTCTTGCAAACTCGACGAGGGAAGAGTACGTAGCATTTCGGCTTCATTATTCTTATTTCTTGGCTCACTCTTGTTACCATCAGCTTGGTGTTTTTTTTCTTATAAGTTGAGTTTGAGGCAACACCGAGATGGGAGATATCTCAGGTAGGCATGAAGTTTGTTTAGGTGTGAAGGATGATCATAACCATCTTCCTGTCTGTGCTTCCAAAGATTCATTCTTTAGCTTCTCTGTCCCTTTCGTCCAGAAGGTACTAACCCCTGTAAAAAATGTTCTTGTTATACCCTTTCATCTGATTGGATTCTATCTGAGTTCATGTCCAGGTTGAAAGTTTTTTTTTTTGGATTAGGCATTGGTGTGGTTAATGAATGATGATTTTGCAGCTGATAGCCGAGCTGTTTGGAACATACTTTCTGATATTTGCTGGCTGTTCGTCGGTGACTGTGAATCAGAACTTTGACAAGGTTGTGACGCTACCAGGAATATCAATGGTGTGGGGATTGGCTGTCATGGTTCTGGTTTACTCTGTTGGTCACATCTCGGGTGCCCATTTTAACCCTGCTGTCACCCTTGCCTTTGCCACCTGCAAGAGATTCCCATGGAAACAGGTGATAATAGTACAACTAACATGTTGAAAAAATGATAACTAAGAAAACAAAAGAAAAACAGGTGAACTAGTAGGTTCAAGGAATTGACTAACTGGCTTTGAAATGTTTTGTGTAGGTACCAGCTTATATAGCGTGTCAAGTTGGTGGATCGACATTGGCCGCAGGAACCATTCGATTACTATTTACTGGGGACCAAAACAAATTTACGGGAACCATGCCAGCAGGTTCAGACATACAATCTTTTGTAGTTGAGTTCATAATCACATTCTACCTCATGTTTGTCGTATCCGGGGTTGCTACTGATAACAGGGCTGTAAGCAACTTTTCCATCCTCTAATTTTTAATATTATGGATATGTTGTTTTGTTCACCTAATTTCTTATTAATAATAGTTTAAAATAATTCAATTCATTTGATCCAAAACTGAAAGAGACTCAAATACAAGAAGTCTTAGAAGTAATTTAGCCAGAGAATTTATGCATATGAAAGAATCAATTGAGAATTCTAGGATTTAAAAAAAAAAAAGTGGAGGAGGGCAATTAACTAAAATATAGGAGAATTAACTGTAAGTTAGGAAGTTACTTGAGCATAATAAGGAAGTTGAGAAATGATAGAAGAGAGTTAACAAGAACATGGTTGAGTGGGATCGAAGTTGAGCAGTTATAGAATTCTAGAGCTTGAATAGTGGTAAGTAGTTAGCTAAAAATATAGAGAAGTGGGGGTAGTTATGACAAAAATTGTTTAAAGATAAGAAGACTATCAATTTAGGACAATTTTCACACAACAACAAAACAATTCCCAAACCTACACAAGCACAATATATAAAAAATCACTCTCCAGAGAAATCTAGTAACCTACTTTTGTTATTTTTTAGCTTTCTTTAATTTGCAAATTCATGTTTGTTACTTTAAAATATCTGTGTTGTTTGTGATTCACTTTTGCAACAATCAACTATTTTCTTCGATTTGGATATCATTTCATCACATTAAGCATTTTTGTAGCTTAGAATTATACTAAGCTTACTTATATTGTTGATAGAAGCCTATTATAAATTCTAAGATAATTCCACCTTAGCACACTCACTTTCTAGATTAATACCAAATAATTTGGCATGTCCAATAGGACCACAATGCCAAGAACACGAATGGAAAAGAAATCGCTTTGCCTCTAGTCTTGGGGGAAGAAGTCCCTACAGCTGTAGGGAATGAAGACATTGTATTTTGGGTGGTAGAAAATGTTGAGAAGGCAACCTAGCCTTCATCTAACTTCCCTGTAGGTGAGAACCCAAAATTGCCACAATAGAATGACATTGTTCATATAAATAAAAGTCTAGAGTTAAAGTCTAATGCTGCCTCCGTGACTAACTCAATCAAAATATTGACAAAGAAGGTTAACAAATTGTCTACCACTTTAATACAATTTACTAGGTGAATTTTACCCGTTTTAGCCATGCAAATCTTTGAAGGACTCGAGGGACATCCTACTCCTAATGTAACGGAAGTTGGAGAATGCAACAACCTTCCAGCTACTTCCTCTGTAGGCAAAGATATGCCCCTCTACCTAAGAGAGAAGATATCATTGTGGTGCTTCCTCACATTAAACAGGGTAATAGTTGATATGTAGTCAAATCCCAAATTACAATAAGACAAGGATTTGGCAGGAAGAATGAAGCTAATGGACCATTTTATGGTTTAAGGGGTAACATTGCAACTATAAAACATAGTCCCATTATTCACTCACCACAAATGAGGCTATAAGTTGATATGAAAGTAGTCAGAGAAGTAATTTATGAATTGTACAAGGCTGGTTTAAGCCAATAGAGCCTTTAAAAATTCCATAAACCTTATTCATAATAGATTGGAATCCTTATCCTCATAGCTACAAAATTCCTTAACCTAACTTGTTTCCTATTGAAGATGGTTAATCCACCATTGGGTGAATCTCTAAATTCACTGTATAATATGGAGAGCTTGCCAATTATGAAAACTTAAACTAATTTAAGCTTAGTCTATTCTTAAATTCATTAATAGGGGCCACCTTTTCATGATATGTTTTATTCCCCAAGAATTATATTTTTCCTAGGGATAAAATGGAAAGATTGTTTCATACTAAGTTTTTTAGAACTACTTTGAAGTTAGTATAATAATAGATTTATTGAGGGTAACTCAAAAGAGCGTTGAGAATGCTAATATGTTATTCATTCATTTTAAGAAAATAAGAAGTTGATGTAAGATCGTGCTTCCAGAAACTAAATATGTGAAATTTGCTCAAAGGGGGATAGATATTGAACTGCAAAAGAAATTTCAAGGTATGGAATTTTGTGATTCCTATAAGTTAGCAGCGAAGTCTCTAAATATGAAGAGCTTCTTAGAGAAGAATGCCATCATAATAAGAATTTGCTAGGCATTTATATTACTAAGACAATTTCTTATGATTCGGTAGTAGCCAAAGTCGACATCCCTAGAACTTGTGTTCACCTTTCCTTGAAGCACAAATTCCTAAAAGTTAAAAAGAAAATGTAAGCTCCGCTGATCTAAGTTTAGTTCACCTTTAAAACCTCCAAAATAGAGGAGATTTTTTAATTATTTATTACAAGAAAAGTTTATCACTTTGCCCTTAGAACATAGAATTTCTACGGAAGAGGAAATCAGAGGCAGAGACCAATGCCAATATCACAATACTTGGAGCTATTTGATAAATTCATGTTGAAGATTTAAAAATGTGATCCAAATATTAGTAAAATAATTTTGATGTTTTTAAAGTTGACCAGACTATGTTGATAGATGAAGACTTGTTTCCACCAGTGGAAACTACTACCATTAAACTTATTGTTAGACATTAAATGAAGTTGAAAATTATAGAAAATCATTTGGTGTAGATATCAAATTCAAGAATAGGGTTTTTTTCCCCTTAAATAGAATACTAACTCTAGGATTTGGGGGCAGAGAATTTCTAGGATCTAAAAGAAAAAAGAAATCTCAAGAAAAAAAAATCATCAAGCATAATTCACTCAAATTTATAAAAAGAGAAATAAACCTCAAATTCCAAGTCATCAACGCAAACAACCCTAATTTAGGATACCACCATAAGTGTTTGCCATCTCAATATTGGCAGCAAGTAAGACATCTAAAGAACTTGGTAGCTTTAACTAGAACTAAAAAAAGACAACTTCAGTGATATAAATCCACTACCAAGGTTGAGAAAAATAAACCAACAATAATGGAGGGGTCAACTATAAGAAAGTCATTTCATGTGAAACATGTTTTCTTTAAAGAAAGTATTACAGACCCTAACAACAAAAAGGGAAGGGTAGAAATCACTAGTGAAAAGCGAGATAAAACATAAGTGAATATTATATTTCATAAGAAATCAGCTTATTGTGAGAGTCAAAAAAAGGATTCTAAACAGTTCATTACAATTTAGGAGATTCCTAATCAAGTTTTATGTACTGCTTCTTCTATAAATCTCCCAACTTCATTCGGAAAATCTAGTGCAAAATGGCAGAAACTCTTCTTGAGAAAGGTGAATGCAGGGTGTCAGTATTGGCAACAGGACCAAGAATTCCCAAAGGTGGTATTAGAAAAGCCAACTGAGGTTATGAAATAATATATAAGACCTCTACATATTAAGGCTCATATCAACAGAAGATCAACTTTAAGAGTTTTGGTCGATAATGAGTTGGTAGTGAACATTTTGCCAACTAAATGATGATAACCTTTGGAAAATATGACATTGACTTAACCATTCTATACTAAAGTTGATACGATGGAGGCAAAATTCTACAGGGATCATGTAAAGCTAGAGCAAATTTAAACGGTAGAAGAGACTCGGAATGAATGAAGACTACTTCAAGTTTAGCAGCCTACAAAAGAAGTGGAATTAGGAAAATTGTATAGATTTTTGGAATAAATTATTCTAGGACAATTTTCACATAATAACATACAATTCCTATACAATCACAAGCACATTCTATCAAAACTCACTTTCTAAAGAAATCAATTAATCCATTTCAAAATTAATTTTTGTTATTTTCAGCTTTCTTTACTTTGCGAATTCATGTTTGTTACTTCGAAATATCTCGTGTAGTTTGTGATTCCTTTTTTCAGTAGTCAAATACTTTCTTCAATTCAAATATCATTTTATCACATTTCAGCATTTCGATAGCTTAAATTTCTATTTTCTAAGTTTTTCAAAATTCACTTAAATTGTTGATAAAAAGCTCTCATTCCAAATTAACGTGAAACACTTCCTAAATGATTTTTTTATTTATTACGCAGATTGGTGAGCTTGCTGGCCTTGCCGTTGGTGCAACAGTTTTGCTCAATGTAATGTTTGCGGGGTAATTGCTCAAAAGTATTTAAAT